>CABHPQ010178674.1:0-35980 GCA_902168405.1 Peromyscus aztecus
GATTTAACAAAGAATACATCTATTAGTAGAGGCTTGAGACTAGAAATCCGGAGGAAAAAGGAGAGAAGAGCTAACTCTGTCTTTATTATGGCTGCAGGCAGGTATGCTCCACTCTGGCTGAGCACTAGCCCCAATGTCCTAAATAAGCTGTTTGTGCTTCCAGACTACAGGGCTTTGCAGAGGCTTGACACAGTGAGGCAGTCACGGTCCACGTCAGTGAAGCAGAGGAGGACACAGACAGCCAGGCCATCACTGCTGGCACTACCTAATCTGAAGACCAGAGCAGAGCGAGCTCTATCAAGAGGTAGCTTCCATTAGGTTATGAACACGGACTCTGGAGCCAGACTGTTTAACTAGCAATGTTTAGGAGGTTGCTTCCAAACCTCTCGGTGTCTTAGTTTCTTTATAAAGTGAGAAAAGTATTTCAAACAACTTCACCGACCTGTTGTGAAGACATGAGTTCCCCACATAAAATGCTAAGGACAGTGCCCCTGAGCTGGTAAGGACCACACAGGCACTTCTTGTCACAGCTGAGGGTCGTCCTGGTCACAACCATGGCCTCTCCTCTCATCCCACCCACCTGGTTTGCAGGTGACAGACTGAACTCTTCGAGTAGGGATAATTTAGAGGACAGACTTCTGACTCAGAATGGAAGTCTACGTACGTAACAGAAGGTAAGAAGACTGCGTCTTGAACTCTAGGCCCGAAAGCTTGTTGTGCGTCCCTTTCCACTAAGGAGAGACACTATTCTTCTGAGTGAGGTGGAGATGAAGAGACACACGCAGGTTGCCTGTGTGTGTCTGTGTGTGATATAAAAATGGGAGGGTGTCTGATGAGAGAAGAAGACAGAGGAGTGGGAGGGATCAGTGTCCACCCACATGATTCCACTCCCTTTGTTGCTAATCTGACAGTAAGATGTTTTCCTAGCTGGATCCACAGGTTCTGGAGATCTGTTTCTCTGTTGCTCATCTAAACTCCTTCCTGAAATCCTGCTACACATCTCCTAGACTAATAGGCAAAGGTAACCAGATTCAGGGTAACAAGTACATTTGATATGGCCCACAGTTCTTAAAATAAATGTACCTAAACTGACTGATGCTGCCTTAGACCAT
Source organism: Peromyscus aztecus (assembly GCA_902168405.1). Lineage (NCBI taxonomy): Eukaryota > Metazoa > Chordata > Mammalia > Rodentia > Cricetidae > Peromyscus > Peromyscus aztecus. The sequence continues at coordinate 1,113 of CABHPQ010178674.1, forward strand.
GGGGCCATCCCTTTTCTAGGAACAAGGTAAGAAACACAGGAGGAAGGAGACTCCCATTCAAGTGGTAACCAAGGGAACAGGGTGTCCTGTGCACGGGGAATGTGGGGCCTGGAGAGGATGATGCTGGAGCAGCACTTTAAAAAAGCATTCACATATCCTAGAACAAGCTGGCCAAACAAGATGACTGTCGAACCTGTGTGGATTCTGAGTCTTCTACTTAGAAGCCAAGATGCAGAACAGACAGTGGGCGTCCACAGGGCGAGCTGGAGGAGGCCTTGACAGGCAAGACTTAGGGCCCTTTCACCAGCTCTGCCCACCATTTCTCTCTCCAGTCTAGTTATATTTACCAAATTCAGCCACTCCAAGTTTCGGTTCTCTCTGTTACCATACAGCAGAATGTATTCCAAAATACAAATAAAACCTGTAGCTTCCCAATAAGCCACATTCAGGGTTAGAGGTCAAATCTGGGACTGACTGATGTTGGTTAAAAAAAAAGAAAAGAAAAAGAAAGAAAGAAAAGAAAATCAACAAAAAGAGCCAACAACATTCATGGCGGTTCATTCCATTCACAGTTCCAAGGTTAGCGCTACGAGCTATGGTCTGACAGCTCTCAGGAACTACACTTACCTCTCGGGCAAATATTCTCTCTCGGGCCCTTTGATATTCCTCCTCTCTCTCTTCTATTGACTTGCTCCTCCTTCCATCCTGCAATGGAACTCTGATCTAGATCGGTGAGCAGAATTAAGCTAGTTAAGTTCTCCTCGTACTGCAAGCTCACTGCACACCAGCAAGGAAGAGAAACCGGGAAAGTTTATAGTTGCCATCAAAAAATGGAAAATAAAGAAATAAAATTTCCAGTCCTGGACAGGTTTCACTGGGTACATCTGACCATGCAGTTTGGGAGATCAGCTTTTCTGGATGGTAGAGGACTTGCCATCCCCCCAGCCCCCAAATATCAAGAACACCAGCTCTTTGTAAGGGTTGGGTTGCTTCCCTGGAGTAATCAGGTTCTGTGCAGTCAGTAAAGATAAGAAAACAGCCCTGGGAAAGCACACAACAGTTCTTTAGAGGGCAAGCAAGGGGAAGAAGGAAGCTGACGAGGGCACAGAAGGAAGTGTCTGACAGAGCTGGAGGTGGAGGAGGCAGTTCACAGAACTAGCCCTCCACAGGATCCCTTCTTCTGGCACTAGTACCATGTCCTTGAAACCCGAGTCGGACATGGCTCAGCAAGAGGGTCTCTCGGACATCACCTCAGGGGTGAAGCTGAACTCCAAGACTACGCCTTTTTCTCACCTTAATTAGAGCAACGGAAGGAGCTGAGGAGACGAATCACAGAGATAAAGAACAAAGAACAGAGCGACACAGAAAAGAACACCACAGAAAGAAATGAGCAGAAAGAACAGAGGCGTGAGCACAGTGAAGAGAGAGGAAGACAGAAAGGGAAGAAGGGATGGAGGACACAGAACTTATGTTCTCTGACTGACAGTGAGGTGACCAATAGGATGTCTCATGGGCAGATGACCTCACTTCCCATCACTGCTTTTCCTCTTGAACTGCTATTGTGAATGCTGTCCTGGGAGGGTGTGACAGAGAACCCTTCACTACAGTGACTGCAAGGTGTTCTGAGAGGGAAGGCACTGGGCCAATGTCATCACGCCACAGACAGCTCCGACTTGCAGTCAGATCTGAAGCACTACAGAACCCACTGCTCTAGGCTAATCCTCTATCATCACCAGTTTCCAAAGGCAACCCGAGACTGCAGGAGTCTTGACTCTGATTAGATGGAGTCCTCACCACTAAGCATCCTTCATCAGTTCTACTACAAGAAGACAGAGACCCTCAACAAGCTGCTCAGCCTCTAGCACTGATAAGCCAATGGCAAGGTACAAAGTATAATGGGGTGTCAAGGTGAATCCCAGCTCTTTTGACTCCCAGTACAGTGACTTTAGGCAAGTAACATAACATCTCAGAGACTCAGTGTTTTCATGTGTAAAGTGGGGTTAATAACCCCATCTACACTGGGTTGTGGAAAGGGTCAAAAGAGACAGCATCTATTATGTTTAAAGCAAAGCCCAGCTCAGGGAAAAACCAGCGATACTATGTTTTTTACTGATACCACAGCAGAAAGCACACAGAATCTACCCTGCTCGGGACCAAGCTTGAAGCTGTGAGATGGAAAGTTCACAACAGAACAGATCACCTTCCACTCCAACGTGCCTCTAGGCCTGAATACTCCCCGATCCATGGGAAAGGGGCTTTGGGAAAATGTAGAGAAGGGCATCAGGATGGAAAGGCTCTTTCTTGTTTTACAAAAATTTGTCTTTTTGTAGTTTTCTTTGCTTTCAATCAGACCCAGCATGTTTGTCCACATTAGGTAACGGCACCTTTCTTAAAAGGTCTCTTTCATATTCAAGCAAGCAAGAAAGGTCCTGGTCCCAAGACCACATAATAGTTCAAGAAAACTAATTTTGACTATAGAAGATATTATTATATAGTTTCTATTCTTTACCAAGACTCATATTGGCTCTACCCAACCATACTCTTCAAATCTAATTCCCCTTGGAGGACAAGCAGATGCAGGATAACTCTAAACTAATCCTCAATCATATGCTATTTAAGGGGAAGAGGTCAGAGCAGTAGCCAGACCCACCATAAATGAAGGGATAGGACAGTTTGTTAATTTCTTAGTTCCATAGGCATGTATCACAAAGGGACCTGAGTTCCCAGCACGGGAAGTCAAATTAACTCACCTTGGTAGAAGGAGGTGGGAAAAAGATTAAGGAGTTTGCCAAAAGGGATCAGAGATACCTTTATAACTGGTTAAATTAGATCATAACTTTGCCAGTTCAAGGCTAGTCCTCAGCTAGGACGAGAATGAAAATGGGATAATGTAGCTTTTGGTAGCTCTCAGTGTAAATCCTATGGGTCAGGCGGAGGTGTTGGGGGTCGGGGGAGACAACACTGATCTCAGCTAGATCAAGGTTGACACAGGGAGGGGCCTTGTTTTGTACAAAATGAAATGTAGTTAGAAGTTAGTGGCAGACCTAAAGAATTGTAGGCCAGATGAGATCACCCAGCAAACCTAAGCACCGTGTCTCTGAGGGCAGCATCCAGCTCAACAACTGCAGTCACTCCTCAGGGCTAAGCCAGACCCAGTTCAGGAGAACATCTCCATGCATTTTCATTCTAAGACATTTTCAGTTTCCTCCACCCCCCAAATTCTTCTCCCTTCCCAGTTTCTCTTACTGCAGTCTCTTCTAGGCCCACCCCTTTCCATTCTTCACCTGGTTATCATCTCGGTCCATACTGGCATCATCTCTCTTGAGAATGAATCTCTGCTGAAATTCTGTATTCTTCTCATCTTTTATGTGTTCTGAGAATCTCTGTTCAGGGCTGAGATTTGGAAAGAAATGTGGAAAGGAAGGAGGAAAAAGGTCTTTACATTAGGGAGGAGAACTTCTAGGCATAGGTCTTCTAAATTCCACACCCTCTACTCAGGATTTTGGTGTCACATGAAGGTTTAAATGAATCGCTGAGTGTAATCTCTTCTCTCCCCACCACCTTTTTCTGAGACAGTCCCTCCTGTGGTCTAACCCTGACCTCCTGGCCCTTCTGCCCCCACCTTCCTGAGTGTGAAGAGTGCAGGTGTGCACACTCCATGATGCCCCCTGTGACAGCGTGTCCTTCAAAGCTGTGGCTGTCTTGTCCCAGGTGAACAGAAGCCAGGGCCAGTTTCTCTACTCAGAGTCTACCTCTAAGACCTCACAGGAAGTAGGAATTGATAAGACGCCCCTTCTCGCCCCTGGAAGAGACATCTGGATTCTCTATCTTCCTCTTCTCTCCTGGCAGGTTATCCCAGGAAACCTTCCCAGTCCATGGGGTTTCCCCTTACATTCTCGTGTTGCTGGTTTTGTTGATGATGACAGCTTTCCCGGTTTGATCAACATTGTGGTCCATCCCGAAATAGGCAGCTACCCGGTGTAATAGCATCCGGTGATATGAGGTCATCTGAGGGAACTTCTTGAACTGGTTACTGAAGAGTACCGGGGTAAAAAGTAAAAGAAGACAGCCGTAGAAGGGAACCTATTTTCCTTAAGTGTCTTGAGTACAGAAATTTTTAAGGAGACCCAGACATATATACAAAAAACACTCTGTGAGAACAAAAGTGTCCCTTGGTATTTGGCAGATTAACTTGTCCCAGTCTCTATACTCTATATACTCGCCGTTCCCACTCCATGATGCCACTTCTTAAGGTCTTACTTCCACCCGCCCGAATGTTGTTAGTCAAAGGGAAATGGGAGAAGCAGAGTAATATCTGGGACAATACCTGGCTGCTAAAACAATATGAATTCTTTTTGGCTCAAGTTTATATAGCTGACAAACCCTCCCCTGCTTTTACATGTCTGCTGTGACACGGTTTCTACCCAGGGCCCCCCCCTCTCACTTCTAAGTGTGCACTCCATAAAGTGACTTACCTGTTGTCACTGATAAACTCCAGAATCTCCTGTTCCAGTTTTAGCAGCATCATTCTGTCCCTGTTTAAAAAATATTAAAACAAAACAAAAAACCATAGCCCTCCCACAGACATTAAAAGCAGGGACTGAAAACCAACTTGTTCATCACAAAAACTGAGGGTCTATCTATCCAAACTCTAATAATGACTGTAACACAGAGGCCAAGGAACCTCCCTAAACTGTCCTATGTTCTGAAAAAGAACACAAACTCAAGTACATACTTTGTGTATCTTTCCTAATCACAGACTTTGTTATGCACATAGCGATCTATTTATCAGCAGCCTATTCACATAAACACATAATTTATGCTTGCAAATATAGGCATTATTCTATATCCCACCCAGTTATTCAAGGGTTTTAAAGCAGTTATGGTTTCGCTTATGTACGAGTCAACTAGCTGTTCCTTTGGGACTTCTAACTAGTAAACACTCACGTCTTCAAATTTCTTAGTCATTATACTCATCTGACACAAAACTTCTCTCAACTCTTCAAAACACAGAAATCTCAATGTGAGCATTCTGAATCCCTCAAAAAACTAAAACTCTGCTTCAGAAGAACTAAGAAGAGATGGGCATGCCACATTCTAGTAACAGAGAAATGCTGAACAGCTGACTGCCGTGAACGGGTCCTGGGTCCTCCCTATCCCTTTCCCCCTCACACAGATCATGTTATTACCTTGGGTTCTTTTTCAGTGTATTGACAAGGAATTCATGGAGGTCTATTCCAGTGGAGTCGGTATATTCTTGGCTGGAGTCTGGAACCACCACAACAAAAGAAATTTAAAAGAAATGTGGAACTGCTTGCATGGTATCTAATTTCAAATAAAACCCAACATCTAAACAGCCATTACAGGACTAGGAGACTAGAACCAAACTCCACGCCCAGCATGGACTTGAGTGACATTTACTGACAGCCCTGTGTCAGCTCCTGTCACAGACCGGGCGTGGTAAATGTGTCCGCCAAGCATGTGTCTGGTCCTGGGTTCAAGTCCAAGTACTGCTAAAAAGGAGAACTCGTGGGCTGTGGAAACAGCTCAGTAGATAGAATGCAGATCCTTAGCACCCACATAAAAGCCGGTGCTGGGGACAGAGAGTGAAGACAGGTGAATGTGTGGAATTTACTGGCCAGAGTGGCTCAATCAGTTTTAGGTTCAGTGTAGAGACTTGTTGCATGGCATTTTGCTTGTGTTCTGACAAATAAAGCTTGCCTGGAAATCAGAGGGCAGAGCTAGGCACTAGTTAACTATAGAGGCCAGGCAGTGGTGGCACACACCTTTAATCCCAGCACTTGGGAGAAAGAAGCAGGAAGATCAGGAGTTCTAGGCCACGCTGGGCTACATGAGATTGAACCAGTCTAAAAGAGAAACAGAGCCAGCTAGTGGCTCTGTTTAATCCCAGCATTTGGGATCTCATGTCTTTGATCCCAGCACTAGGGAGGTAGAGACAGGATCCCGCCCATTCAGTCAGAGGTTTCAGAGACAGGACGACCCAGTCCAGTCTGAGGATTTGTAGAGACAGCATCTCATTGGGTTAGAGCTTTTGTAGAGGTAAGAAGTCTCAGGTAGCTGCTGCTCTGCTTCTCTGATCTTTCAGCTTTCACCTTGGTATCTGACCCTGGGTTTTTACTGTTAAGATTAATTAGGATCATGCATCACAAACTGTCTCAACATAAGGTGGAATGGCTGGTTAGATGGCTCAGTGGTCAAGGTGCTTACTGCACCTGGAAACCTGGATTGGACTCCCAGAACTTCCACAGTGGAAGGAGAGAACTAACTCCTGAAAGGTGTCCCCTGACCTCCACATACACACATCACACACACAATAAATAAACACAGAAATGTGTATAAAAAAATTAAAATAAGGTAGAGGGCAACAGGCACCTGACATCAACCTGTGGCCTCCACGTGTGAACATGTACACATGCATCTCCTAGCCCCGCCCCAAACAAAACCATCAAAACAACAGAAGGAAGAATGGAGGAATCTGGGCTAGAGTGTTACGTAATAGTACACTAAAATATTACTCAACATTGGCAAATATGTGCTGAATGTCCTGATCAAAATACAGCAGGTTTTATTCTACCTAATAAAAACAAATTACTTGGGGCTGGAGAGATGGCTCAGCAGTTAAGAGCACTGACTGCTCTTCTAGAGGTCCTGAGTTCAATTCCCAGAACCCACATGGTGGCTCACAACCATCTGTAATGGCGCCCTCTTCTGGCCTGCAGGGACACATGCAGGCAGAACACTGTATACATATAAATAAATAAATAAAGAAAAAAAAAGTTATTAAAAAACAAAACAAAAGCCGGGCGTTGGTGGCGCACGCCTTTAATCCCAGCACTCAGGAGGCAGAGGCAGGAGGATCTCTGTGAGTTCAAGGCCAGCCTGGTCTCCCAAACGAGTTCCAGGAAAGGCACAAAGCTACACAGAGAAACCCTGTTTCAAACCCCCCCCCAAAAAAAACAAAAAACAAACAAACAAACAAAAAAAACAAAAACAAAAACAAATTACAGGTTAAGAGCAGTCATAGCTGAATTTTCCAAAATCTCAGGGACTTTGTCGAATATAGATTATTTTTTAATCCCAAGGTTGCTTTATTTGTCAAATACAATTTTTCAAAAACTAAAACAAATTTTGTTGTGTGTGTATGCAGGTACCCACGCTGTGGCAGCCTCTGCAGAGTCACTTCACTCACACCTTCATGTGGGTCCAGGGCGGCGTCCACGGCGTCAGCCCTGCACCGTGAACACTCTTACCCACAGGGCCGTTCTGCTGCTCCTCAAACGTGGTGATTTTTACAGACTGTCTTCCTGCTACCAGCTCAAAAGTTTAAAGCCAGAGTCTAATGAGTATATCTATATTATAAGACAAACTATATCAGGGCTGGGGGTGTAGTTCAGTTGGAAGAGGGCTTATTTTAACATATGTGAAGCCCTGGGTTTGATCCCTAGCACCACCTAAACTAAGCACGGTAATCCCAGTACTCAGGAGATGGAAGTAGAACGGTCAGATGTTCAAGGCCAGCCCAAATCACATGAGGCCCTGCCTCCAAACAGACAAACCAATCACTGTAGCCATCCCCAATTCAAAATGTAAAGGTTATCTGGAAGATATGCTATCATGCTTACTCAGACCAGAGCATAAACAAAATGAGAACTGACTAGACGGTGGCCTCATCCTGGGTAGTGTCAGTGCTGACAGAACACCTCTCTGTGGCGTACAAGACCCGAGGCACGTTGATTACAGCAGCACACAAGTGCTTCCCCAGTTAACTGCTCCCTCAAGCAGTCACTTCAGCAGCAACTGCTGGGCCAGTAAACCAGTGGGGGCCAAGGTGTCAAGATGAAAAGAAAGAACACTGCAGATTTGTAATCCTAGCCACTCAGGAGGCTGAGGCAGGAGAATTGAAGGCCTGTCTGGACTACTAAATTCAAAGACAGCCTGGGACACATGGTGAGATTTTTGTCTCAAAATAGAAAGTAAAAAGATGGCTGGAGTTTAGCACAGTGGTAGAGTGCTTGCCCAGAATGGACAGAGCTATGGATTCTATCTCCAGCACCACATTAAAGCCTGGCATTTTGGCACACACCATAATCCCAAGACCCAGGAGGTAAAGGCAGGAAGATCATAAATTCAAGAGCATCTTCATCCACCGAGCAAGTTACAGGCAAGGCCAGGCTCCATGAGACCCTGCCTCTTAACTTAGGATAGAAGGGGCTGGAGAGACAGCTCAACATTAAGAGCACTGCATGCTCATCCAGCGGACCTGGGTTTGATTTCCAGTGTCCACATGGTGGCTCGTGACTATCTGTAACTTCAGTCCCTGAAGGACTGGCATCCTCTTCTGGCCTACTTTGCTGTGGATGATTGATTTGATAAATAAAACACTGACTGGCCAGTAGCCAGGCAGGAAGTATAGGCGGGACAAGGAGAGAGGAGAATTCTGGGAAGTGGAAGGCTGAGGCAAAGAGACGCTGCCAGCCAGCTGCTGCCATGAGAAGGATGTTAAGATACTGGTAAGCCACGAGCCATGTGCCAACTTATAGATTAATAGAAATGGGTTAATTTAAGATATAACAACTAGATACGCAGTCTCAGGTTTTAAGTGGAAATTCCTGCCCCACGTTCTGGCGCCATTTGTAGCTAGAGTTTTCCTGCCTGGCCCACAGGCAGGATAAATCTCTTTCACCTGCCAGTCCCACAGCCGCTCAGACCCAACCAAGTAAACACAGAGACTTACATTGCTTACAAACTGTATGGCCGTGGCAGGCTTCTTGCTAACTGTCCGTATAGCTTAAATTAATCCATTTCTATAAATCTATACCTTGCCACATGGCCCGTGGCTTACCGGCATCTTTACAAGCTGCTTGTCCTGGTGGTGGCTGGCTGGCAGTCTGTCAGTCCTTCTGCCTTCCTGTTCTTTTTATTCTCTCTGTTAGCTCCGCCTATACTTCCTGCCTAGCCACAGGCCAATCAGTGTTTTATTAGCAACACATTTGCCATATAGAACATCCCACAGTACTGTGTGTTTACCCAGTTGGGTCTAAGCAGCTGTGGGATTGGCAGGTGAGAGAGATTTGTCCTAACCATGGGCCAGGCAGGACCAGGAAAGCTCCAGCTACACTACCTGGGCACTAAGCATGCACACGGTGCAAAGATATACATGCAAGGAAAAACATCCATGCACATAAAATGAAAATGAATCTTGAAAAAAAAATTGAGATGCTGGGTGCAGTGGTACAGGCTTTTAATTCAGCCCTGGGAGGCAGAGGCAGGCAGATCTCTATGAGTTCAAGGCTAACCTGGTCTACATAGTGAATTCCAGGCCAGCAAGGGCTACAGTCTCTCAAAACAAAAACAAAAAAAAAATACCTTCCCCCTAAAAAGATGAGGTCTATAGAGAGAGATAGAGAGCACACTGTGGTCAGGCACTAAGCTGGAGGAGAGGCACAGTCCTCACCTCTGGACAGCATCTTCCTTGGGACCTTCTCTTTGCTTCTGTCCTTGTCTTCCTTTTCAGAGACATCCTTTGTGGATTTTTCTTCCTCCTTGTCAGAGGGGCAGCTGATGTGCAACTGAATTATATCCTTAAATAAAAGGAAAGTGGCATATAATCAAAGGAGGGAAAAGATTTAAACTCTTGGGTGGGTGTGGAGAAAATGGTTCAGCTTAAGTAAGAGCACTTGTTGCCCTGGCAGAGGACCTGGATTCACTTCCCAGCACATATGTGGTGGCTCACAACTATCTGTAATGCTAGATCCAGGAGATCTGATGCCCTCTTCTGACCTCGGTGGGCATGTACATGATACACAGACATACATTCAGGCAAACTATTCATACACATAAAATAAATTCCTCCCCTCCCTGGAAACAGGGTTTCTCTAACAGTTCTGGCTGTCCTGGAACTCACTCTGTAGACCAGGCTGGCCTCAAACTCACTGAAATCCACCTGCCTCTGCCTCTCAAGAGCTGGGATTAAAGGTGCACACCACCACCACCTGTCTTATATATCTTTTTTAAAACAATAAACTCTATGTTTCCTTCAAAATCCCAATAGAAGCAAATCTTGCGATGGCAGCTTTTCTTAAACCATGGTGTGTGTGTGTGTGTGTGTGTGTGTGTGTGTGTGTGTGTGTGTCAGTACGGGCGTGTGTGGCACAGCATCCTTGTGGAGGAGGAATCCTCTTGCACACTGGGAAGGTGTGTCACTCTGATGCACGGCACACAGGAGAGGAGGCAGCAGGCCATGAGCCGTGCTGCAGCGTGGGAATCAACAGAAACGGGTTAACTTAAGTTATAAGAGCTAGTCAGAAGCAAGGCTAAGTTATCGGCCGAGCTTTCGTTATTTCAAATGAGGTCTCCACGTCATTTTTTGTGAGCTGGCAGGCCAAAAGAAAAGTCTGTCTCTAGAGGTCAGAGACCCTTGCTTACGACAGGCTTTCTTGTACACAGTGGTGTGTCACATGGTAGCTAGTGCAGAGCTTCCAGGGTCTTCAGCCTTTGCTTCTTATCTCACACACAACACTTACACTGGGCATATGAACTCAGGTTCTCATACTTGTATGGCAAGGCTTTAGCCACTGTGGTGGTTTGAATAAAAATGGACACCACAGGCTCATATATTTGAATGTTTGGTCACCAGGGAGAGGCACTGTTTGAAAAGATTAGGAGGTGTGGCCTTGTTGGAATAAGTGTTGGGGGTGGGCACTGAGTTTCAAAAGCCCATGAGGGGCCAGTGGCTCTCTCTTCCCGCTTGCTGACTTTGGGTTCGGAAGTAGAACTCTCAGCTGTGCCAAGCTCCCCGCCAGGACGACAACAGACTACTGACCCTCTGAAACTGTGAGCCGCCCCAGTTAAATGCTTTCCTTAGAGAGTTGCCGTGGTCATGGTGTCTCTTCACAGCAATAGAACACTGACTGAGACACCCACTGAATCATCTTCCCAGCCCCAACTTTATCTTACAGAAGAGTGTATGTTGTTAATAACTGGCTCTGTTTGTAAGAACTGGATGTAACGGATCGATCACTGAAGTGGAAGGGTGTGGCTGCGAACCATTCAGCCCTGGGTCCCCTGCCACATGAGCAAGACATTAAGATTCACACTCTTGCCGGGCGGTGGTGGCGCACGCCTTTAATCTCAGCACTCGGGAGGCAGAGGCAGGCAGATCTCTGTGAGTTCGAGGCCAACCTGGGCTACAGAGTGAGTTCCAGGAAAGGTGCGAAGCTACACAGAGAAACCCTGTCTTGGGGAAAAAAAAAAAAAAGACTCACACTCTTCACTGTTAGCACATAATACCATAATAACTTTTCTTTTATGATTTATTTGTTTGTATTTTATGCACATTGGTGTTTTGCCTGCATGTGTGTCTGTCTCAGGAACTGGAGTTGCAGGCAGCTGTGAGCTGTCCCGTGGGTCCTCTGGAAGAGCAGCCAGTGCTCTTATTGGCTGAACCGTCTCTCCAGTGTCCAAGAGCTTTTCTTTTTGTGTGTGTGTTGTTTTTTCGAGACAGGGTTTCTCTGGAGCCTGTCCTGGAACTCACTCTGTAGACCAGGCTGGCCTCGAACTCACAGAGATTCTCCTGCCTCTGCCTCCCAAGTGCTGGGATTAAAGGCGTGCGCCACCACTGCCCGTCGCTTCCTTTAAAGTACCCTTTCACCAAGTCTTGGTGCAGGCCTGTGATTCTAGCACCTGGGAGGTAGAGGCTGGAATACCAAAATCATCTCTGCTACATAAAGAGTTTGAGGCTAATCTGAGATACCTAAGACCTCGTCTCAGAAAAACAACATACTTTCTTCATTGACTTCTAGGTCTGATGTCCATGTTGTGATTGCTCTTATGCTTTACCCAACAAACTGCCATGCTCAAAACAGGCAACACTCAGGCTTGTAAAAGACCCACCTGGGTGTCTAGTGGCCCGTCAGCAAATGGAGTGGAGGATTCCTCACATACTGCCAGACTTCGTACCAACTTGAGCTTGGAATTAGACTGAAAAACAAAACAAACATCAAAAATACATGTCATATATATTCCTTTGGTGAATTAGAAATCAGAATTAGAAAATACCTTCTTAAGACTCTGTTAGTTGCAGTTTCTAGTAAGTAGTGTTGTCTTTTTTTTTTTTTTCCCCTTTTCAAAATAGGTTCTAACTATGTAGCTTTGGCTGTCCTGGAACTCACTATGTAGACCAGGCTGACATGGGGGAGAATTTAGTAAATATTAAACTCATACAAACAGCCATTCTCCTAGAGAAGCCAGGAGTGAGCAGAGAAATCAGCAGTTCAGTACAAACAATACCAATACCCTCAGCTCCGTGGAGTCCTGTGAGGTCTCATTTCAGGCTCAGCTATAGACTGGGCCTGGATGGGAGAGAATGGAGTCAGACTTTCCAGTATGAAATGTGTGTAAATGTGCACTAGACAGCCGGGCAGCGGTGGTGGTGCACGCCTTTAATCCCAGCACTCGGGAGGCAGAGGCAGGCGGATCTCTGTGAGTTCGAGGCCAGCCTGGTCTACAGACTGAGTTCCAGGACAGCCAAAGCTACACAGAGAAACCCTGTCTCAAAAAACAAACAAACAAGTGCATGCAACTATGTTCACAGTGTGTGATGGATGTCCATGACTGAGATATAAAAGGCAGGCAAGAAAGCTTTGCCTCTATGTAATTTGAGTAATCCAGACACCACTAACACTCATTTATGAAATGTGTAGCAAGTGAAGTCAGAAAGTAAGAGATGGAAGAAGAGTTCTCACCTTGGCTCTTTTCCTGGCATGACCATGGCCTGATGTCCGTCTCTGTTAGAAAAGGATTAAAAAATAGGGAAGGTGGGGGAAATCAATGCTTACAAGTAATACATGTTAACAACAGCAACAGCAACAGCACACTAATTATGAACTGGTTTTAACTGCATCACACTATGGTGAAAATCACTTGGTATGGTTGCTGCTCAATTCCAACTCCAGCAACTCTCATACAGAATGGATCCTATACCAATGGTACTTGCAAAGCACCATTCACTATGAAACAAAGAGTAAGAAGATAATAATTTGCATATTGATAAAAGTGTTAAAGAAATCATGGAATCCTCTCCTGACGGTATGCCCTGCCAGAGCATGAAGTACTTTTTCTTATAAACTTGCCCACAGAAGTCTATTTAATCCATAAAAGAAATGAAATATGATTCCTCATCTTGAGACAGGGTCTGTGTATCCGAGGCTGGCCTTGAACTACTGACATCCATTACCATGCCTGGCTTATGTAGCACTGGAGATCACACTCAGGACTATACATGCTAGTTGGGCACTCTACTAAGTAAGCTACGTTCCTAGATCCCTCCCTCCATTTCTTTTTTGACAGGGTCTCACTAAGTAGTTTAGGCTACCCTTGAATTTGCAATCCTCCTGCCTCAACCTCCCAAGCACTGGAATTATAGGTGTGGGCAACTATACGCAGGTATAATAACATTTTTATTTCTTACAATGTTTTAATTTTATGTTTTAGGTGTGGACGTGGTGTGCATGGACACTAGGAACTGAAGCTGCAGACATTTGTGGGCTGCCATGTGGGTTCTGAGAATCAAACCTGGGTCCTGGAAGATCAGCCTGTGCTCTAACTGCTAAGCTGTCTGTCTCTCCAGCCCCAATAACAATTTTTAAAGTGTAAGTGTGTGTGTGTGTGTGTGTGTGTGTGTGTGTGTGTGTATGCGCACGCACATGATGAACGGGGGGGGGCATGTAGTGGCAGTCCGTGGGCAACTTGAGGAGTTGTTTGTTTTCTTCCACCATATGTACCTTTTCCCACAAGCACGTCTGCCTGCTGAGCCACCTCCTGACCCCACCATATTCACAGGACAACACATCTAGAGTTCCACCTCCTGACCCCACCATATTCACAGGACAACACATCTAGAGTTCCAATTTGACAGACCTAGAACATCTGTCCCTATAGCTGCAGAAATGCAATGGAGAACCTTCCTTCCAAATGTACCCCTCTGCCCCATTTTTTGGTTTATTTTTATGAGACAGGGTCTCTAAATGGTCCTGGCTGTCCTAGAACTCACCATGTAGACTAAGGTGGAGTAAACTCAGATATCCACCTGCCTCTGCCTCCTGGGCAATGAATGCTTCACTTCTAAAACAAGAGAATTCTCCTAGTTCTAAGTTTCCCAGTGGTGTTCTCATAGCCTCTTTGGGTAAGAAATGTGCTCTAAGACAGGATGAAAAATGAAGAGCTCCAGAACAAAGAGGAGAGAACGTGGACACCGGGCATGGCATCAGCTGAGGAAGGCTGATGCTGGAGGCAGGCGTGGGGCAAACTACTAGGCACTTGCTAACATCTCTGCGCATGTGAGAAGTCATGATGGGGGCTCTGAGGAGGGGTCAGGGTAAAGAGAAAAGTGAATGAAGCTGGAGGATGGGGGAGGTCAGACAGGACAAGAGGCAGAATATCAGCAGTCTTGGTCTTCCCTTTGTCCTCTTTACAAGGCAAAGAAACAACTCTGCCACAGTACAAAATGGAGACACAGGAAGGTGGATGGCGAAGGGTAAGAAATGATGGCAGAACCGGTCAATGGCAAGACCTGCTGCAATGAGAGATGATGAGTAGTCAAAAACACGGAGCAGCATTTCTCACTGCCTTTTCACACAGACAATACACACAAATGGCACAAACATTCAAAGGGTGTAACAGAGTTAGATACTGAGCACTTGTCCCACAAATACTTGACCAGGTTCCTTCCTAAATAGTCTATCAGCACTGAGTTTCTTTTAAATGTATCTATAGACTTCTATGTGTATAAGCTTACTGTAAATATATACATATAATATATAAAATCAATTATATACACTACTCTGAACTTTACGATTAAACTAATTTTCACAGGCATCCTTCCACAGCGTGTGTGTGTGTGTGTGTGTGTGTGTGTGTGTGTGTGTGTGTATACTGGGGGGTAACTGATACGCAGTATCCGTTGGGTGGATACATAGTATCCAGGCTGCAGTCTATTTTCACAGCCCCTTTCATTCTAAGTGCTGTCGGGATGTCCCTACATTTTACTGCATCGGCCAGTGACCGCGTCACTGAGTTATCTATCAGCACAGGAGATCTATGGTCCATCCGACACTCTTTATCAAGTATTGCTAAACTGCCCTTCAATATAGATAAACATCTGTCTCTACTAATAATGTATGAATCTGCTTACTCCCCATAATGGATCATTTTCACTTAACAGCCAAACCCAGGTTAAAGCCTAACATGTTATCAGGTACCAGGCAGAGAAGGCATATACACAATCATGCTTTCCTCAAACTTTTCAACTCTCATTTATAACTGGGACAAGGAAACAGACAATACTGATGCACAGAATGCCAGTCGCAATGGCCGGAGTTAAAGTCATATGATGGAGAATGAGACCTAGCCTCGGGCAGTAAGATACACAGAAAACTTAAGAGAATTAATATTATCAGTTCCTTATTTCACATTTTTCTAAAGCAGCATAATAGATGATATAAATATAAAGGCAGTCAGTCCAATTAGGAGGCCTGTGGGGGACCTGCCCCCACTTTTCCCTCCAGGGTACTCTTGAGCAGGGAGAAGCAAGAAATATTTAGATAGAAATATAGAGGGGAGAGACAAGTTAAAACCACAGGATAGCCTCGGGAGGCCTAGGTCAAAACCCACCAGTCCCTTCTTTCTCTACTAAAGGGCTTTTAAAGGAATGCCAAGGGGTGGAGCAAAAGACCTCCCCCTTGCACAGCCAAGTGCAGACCATCCCAGACACCTGGTGACCACGCACGTGGTCCATCCATCCCCTTACGCAGCCCTGCTGTGTGAAGCAAGCTCAGCTCTCACTAGGAACCTCTGTGGACCCCTCAGAGGCTATACTCAGCTGGCTATCGACACGGCACACTTGAGTCCAGTGTGTGTTAACACAGTAGCTTGTAGCGCAAATCCTAATTGGTCTTAATAATAAAAACCTGGAGCCAGAGATCAGCATAAATGCGGAAAGATCAGAGAGACAAAGGACCAAGCAACAGCTACCTCTTACCTCACCAATTCCTCAGCCTGAAAGGGCCAAGCTCCTGTCTCCACTCAGCCATATCACTTCCTGTTTCCTCCTCCCTAGTGCTGGGATTAAAAGTGTGTGCCTCCCAAGTACTGGGTTCAAAGGCATGAGATCCCAAGTGCTGGGATTAAAGGTGTGTGCCCCCACTGCCTGGCCTCTATGGTTAACTAGTGGCCAGCTCTGCACTCTGATCTCCAGGAAAGCTTTATTTGTTAGAACACAAACAAAACATCACCACAGTAGCTTGCCCACCAAATCTCCTGTAAAATCTGTTCTGCACCCCAATAACCAATTCCCAAAAGACATGTCACATGGCCAAAGGAAATAAGCCTCCTCTCTTTCGAACTTTTCAACTGCAACTCAGAACAGGTACTTCTTTGACAGTACCATTGGATCACTGGGAAGACTGCAGAAGTAAGAAGGAAGAGAGGAAGATAAAACAGAATTTTCATTGTTGTGGAAAGAACATGTGCCATGTTGGAAAACAGAAGAGGACAGAGGGCATCCCAGGGAACTCTAAGGGATCCAAAGACTTTGTAAAACAGAAGGCAGCAGCCCCACCTCCTCTGGGGGGAGCAAAAGGGGTCAGGTGAGAGCAGGGTCTTCTCCAACCTGATCTACAAACTATCTATATAATGAGATACAGGTATTTTAACCAGATGAGTGCCTCATAGGAAATATAAAACCTAAAATGTTCTTTCTTTACTATCTTTAAGAAATACATACAACAGGAGTTCAAAAGATAATTGTCTCCTAAAAACAAATAACTTAGATTTAAAAGTTCATTTAATTATTATCTTTCATGTAATCTTGGCAGCATATAATTAAGTACTCATCACTTATCTGTCCCGAGTATTTCTTGGTATCAGGATGGGCAGGGAATGACAAGTCACATGTACAAGAAAATGGAGAGAAAAGCATCCAGGATACAGATCTGACAAACTAAGAGGGCAGACAGGAGAGGACCAGACAGATGGAGAACAAGTGTCTCAGGGAGCTGTCTGACTTTAATTCATCCCTTTATGTTGTTGTTGCTTTAATCGTTAAAGGAGGTAAGGCCTATGTGAATTAAGTTGTCTTGAAAAATTATGCTTCGAGTTTCTAGACCTTCCAAATTGACATCGCTCCCGGTTCTAATCCGGCTTTTGCTAGAGTTAATGTTCTATCTCCCAGGCTTATAATAAAGACCAGTCACACCCTTGGGCATGAAACGAAAGATTTACAGAAACCGAGCTTGTATAACAGAAGAGAACTACAGTAACCACAGAGAAAAGAACTCTCTAACAGGCTACCTAGACATGGCCCAGAGTATGGCCAAGCTGGGTATGGTGCTACTACATGCAGAGGCAGGTGGACTGCTGTGAGTTCAAGGCCAACCTGGTCTACAGAGCGAGTTCTAGGGCAGCCAGGGCCACACAGAGAAACCCTGTCTCAAAAAACCAAAAACAAATGAAAGAAAGGAGGGTGGGGGGGGAAGGGAGGGGAAGAAGTAAAGAAGGAAGGGCTCAGAGCCTTGCTAATTGGGCACCAAAAAACACCCTGTGGGTCCTGTGGATTAAACACAAGCTTTGTAGCAAATGCCTTTAACCACTGAACCATTTCACCAGCCTCTTATGACTTCTTATTAAATGTGTTCATATGCAACTTTTGGTTCTGTTTAAGGCAGGATAGTATGTAGCTGGGCTGGCCGGACCCTCCTGTCTCTGCCCTCCAAATGCTAGGAATATAGGTATGCACTGTGTCCAGTTAATAGTTGGTGTGAGACAGGGTCTCACCATGTGGGTCTCACAGGCCCTGGCTTGGTTGGAACTTAATATGTAGAGTAGGCTGACCTTGAACTCAGAGATCGGCCTCCCTTGTCTCCTGAATGCTGTGACTACAGGCATGTGCTCCCATGGCCAGCACCAGTGGGGCTGGAGACATGGCTCAGTGGTTAATAGTACTGGCTGCTCTTCCAAAAGACCTCAACTCTGTTCCCAGCATCCACAGAGCAAGTGACTCACACTGTCTGTAATTCAAGTTCCTAGCAGATCCAATACCATGGCTGCACACACATGTGCACAGACATACACACAGGCAAAACACCATACACATAAAATAAATTAAATCTCAAAAAAACAAAACAAAACAAAACCCCCTGTAACTGGTGAGACTGAAGAGATGGGCTGAGGGTTGAGAGTACTTGCTGCTCTTGTAGAGGACCTAGACTCAGTTCCAGCATGCACATGGACGCTTACAACTGTGTTTAACTCCAGTCCAACAGGACCCACCAACCTCTTCTGGCCTTTCAAGGTACTGCATACACAATGTGGTACACAGGCACACACGCAGACAAAACACTCATACAATCTAGCTGTACCCACGTCTGTCTATCCAGATACCCATCTGTCTATCCAGATGGTCTGGGCATGGCAGCAGCACACAGCTGTAATCCTCTCACTCTGGGAGGTGAACGTCAAGCTTAGCCTTCAGTATATGTCAAGTCTGAGGGTCAGCTTAAACAACATGAAATCCTGTCTCAAAACCACTAAAAATAGGCACATACCTTTAATTCCAGCACCCAGGAGGCAGAGGCAGATGGATCTCTCTATGTTTGAGGCCAGCCTGGTCTACAGAGTGAGTTTCAGGACAGCCAGGGCTACACAGAGAAACCCTGTCCAAAAAACAAAACCAAACAACAACAACAAACACTAAAAATAAATAAGCAAATAAATAAAAAAAGCAAGAGGAGGTTGTCTCTCATGCTTAGTGGATGACAGCTACCCCATGGTCTGGTCCAGGACAGTGCACTGTGTATCTCAGTGGTGGGCTTGCTTTTTAGTTGCAAATCTGAGCTTCAGAGTAATTAACTGGTGGAGAAAACACCTGTATATCTTCTCATTGCTTGGGGATGCTGCCAGAGAGGCAAAGGGCCCCTCCCTTTAGGGTAGCAGTAGTTCTCAACCTGTGGGTCACAACCCCTTTGGGGGTCACATATCAGATCTCCTGCATATCAGATATTTACATTACTATTCATAACAGTAGCAAAATTACAGTTATGAAGCACCAACGAAATCATTTTGTGGTTGGGATCATCACATGAGGAACTGTATTAAAGGGTCTCAGCGTTAGGAAGGTTGAGGAGCACTAAAGTAGAGGATGCCATGTTGATAAAGAAGCTTGAGGACCACTGGCTCTGCCAGCTTAAACCCTCTCCCACATCCCTGTCCATACTTGTCCTTTCTTCCCTCCAGGCTCCTAGCACAGAGCTCAGTGTGCCTTTGACAGAAGAAAGCTTAGCAGCCAGGACCCAGACAGGCTTCAGACAGCACCAAAGGGCAGGAAAATGCTATCCAATTGCACCACGGCAGGCTGTGCTACTCCCAATAGCCAACATGTGCTCTGCTGTCCATAGCAGGGAGCCAAACTAAGCACTGCTGCCTGGTTGTAAGCACAAGACGCTGGATTAGAAGAGTTTACCTTTGGTCCTAGAAGAAGCAAAGAGTGGGTTTGCCTGGCGAGGCTCAGAAACAGACTGTTTTTGTTAAAAACACTGTGAAGTCTGTTTTGAAGGAAGAGGATGCTATTCTGACCATTTTACATTTTTGTACCCATATAAAGTTTAAGGTTGGTAATGCTACTCTTTCTTAAGTCATTTTAGAATCTATTCCTTTTTTGTGTGCAAGGAAGCAATCTAAATTATACTAAGATGAGTATCAACGATATGACTCAAAGCTGTGGAGCTTCCTCTTGTACAATAAAGATACAGACTAGAATTAGAGGAAAATGCAGCAAATATAGTAAGAGCCAGTGAACTCAGGTCCAAACAGAGTTTATTCAGGATTTCATTGTATTCTTTTGACTTCATCGTGGACTCTTTGACTATACGCGGTGGTTTTTCTTTTCTTTCTGAGAGGCAGGGTTTCAGGTAGCCTGGCCCTGAACTTGCTATATAGCCAAGAATGACCCTGAACTTTTGATTTTTCTGCTTCGCTACCCAAGGGACTGTAAGTTGTCACAGTGGGCACCAGCTGTCAACCTGACCCGGACCTAGAGTCACTGGGGAAGTGGCCATGTCTGTGAGGCATTTTCTTTTCTTCTTTTTTGTTTTTTCTTTGTTTTTTTAAGACAGGATTTCACCCTGGCTGTCCTAAAACTCTCTATGTAGAGCATACTGGCCTCAAACTCAAAAGATCCACCTTGCCTCTGCATGTGAATAAAGGCTGGGATTAAAGGTGTGCTAAATGATGCAGGCAAGCTCAGTCCACTGGGGACGGTGCTGTCGTCCCCAGGCTAGTAGGTCTGGGTACATAAGAGTGACAGCTGAAAGGGCCCAGGAAGCAGCCTTCTTCCACACTGCAAGGATTCTGCTTGAGCTCTTGCTCTGCCTCCTTCAACAATAAACTGTAACCTGTACACTGGAATAAACCCTTCCCTTCCCACTGCTTCGTCCACCGTTTTATCACCACAGAAAGCAGACGAGGACACGAGAGTGCATGACTATGCCTGGCTCTGGGTTAAGTTCCTGGAGGGCTCAAGCTGGGGAGAGCTCATGTGAGAAACCGTCACGTTAAAGGACTGTGAGCGCAACACACTTAGTCCTTACCTGTGTCTCCTGGCGTGAACCAGTGTCTTCACCCTCCTTCTCAACTTCTTCCTTACTTGGAGTTTTAGATATAAATTTGTTTTTGTTTACAGATTCTTCCACCAGTTTTTTTTCTGATTCTTTCATTATTTCCAGAGTCTCCTGAGTAGTGTTACTGTTAGACATGTTCTACAGTGAAATACAGCAGCTCCTATGGGTTCCTGAAGAAACACCAAAGGCAACAGATGAGAGGTACAGCTTCACACATACACACACACACAGACACACAGGCACACTGTCAGCAGTTTACCTACAACCTAGAAAAAATCCTCTGGTAAGTACCACCCTTGAATTTCTTTCTTTCATTCATTCATTCATTCATTTATCATCCAACTAATTTTATCTATGTATCTATGTATGTATGTATGTATGTATGTATGTATGTATCTATCTATCTATCTATGTATCTATCTATGTATCTATGTATCTATCTATGTATCTATCTGTCTATGTATCTATCTATGTATCTATGTATCTATCTATCTATCTGTCTATGTATCTATCTATGTATCTATGTATCTATCTATGTATCTATCTATCTATGTATCTATCTATGTATCTATCTATCTATCTATCTATGTATCTATGTATCTATCTATCTATCTATCTATCTACCTACCTACCTACCTACCTACCTACCTACCTACCTACCTACCTATTGTTTTTTTGAGACAGGGTTTCTCTTTGGCCTTGGCTGTCCTGTAACTCACTATGTAGACCAGGCTAATCTCAAACTCACAGAGATCCTCCTGCCACTGCCTCTGAATGCTGGGTTTAAAAGCATGCACTAACCACACCCGGCTTTCTTTTCTTTTTACACTTTATCTAATTAATTAATTTGGAGTTTAGAGATAGGGTCTTCTATGTAGTCCTGGTTACAAGTATGTGCTATCATGCCTGGCTACCTATGTAATTTGAAATATGTAATTGGATGACTTGTGATATTAACACACTTGTGAAACCATCACTACAACTGAGCTAGTGAGCACATCCATTATTCTTCATATCCCTTCATAGCTCTCCCTCCACCACCCCTGGCCAGGTCTGGTTTGCTTTCCATCACTTCAATCAAATTAATCTGTATTTTCTAGATACTGGTGACGGGGTACTGTGGACCAAACCCAGACCTCACTAGTGTTAAGCACATATTCCATCACTGAGCAACATCAATAGCCTCTTGCATTTTCTAGAATTTCATAGAAATGAAATCACATTGTCTAGGCAATTTTCCTCAGCATAATTATTTTGAGATTTACCCGAGTTCAGTTCTAAAGACATTTAGGAGGAGTTCTGAGTACTTTTGGCACTTTATGTGCCGTTACCTACAGAAACCTGCTCCTACTTTCTTTATGTGCTCTTACCTACAGAAACCTGCTCCTACTTTCTTTATGTGCCGTTACCTACAGAAACCTGCTCCTGTTTTCTTTATGTGCTCTTACCTACAGAAACCCGCTCCTATTTTCTTTATGTGCCCTTACCTACAGAAACCTGCTCCTACTTTCTTTATGTGCCGTTACCTACAGAAACCCGCTCCTATTTTCTTTATGTGCCGTTACCTACAGAAACCCGCTCCTATTTTCTTTATGTGCCCTTACCTACAGAAACCTGCTCCTACTTTCTTTATGTGCCGTTACCTACAGAAACCTGCTCCTATTTTCTTTATGTGCCCTTACCTACAGAAACCTGCTCCTATTTTCAGCTGTATTATTTAAATCACTAGATTCTTTCTAGAGAGAAGAAAAATGTATCATAAAGCTCTATTCATCACCATTCTTTAACAAAAGGGAGAACTCCCACAGCTACTATAAACCACAAAATTGTTACCAGCTTCAAGCTACATACTATCAAAAGGCAGCTAGATTATACAACAGTACAGCATCTTACATTCTTTCTTTTAAGCAGTTGAAAGTACACAAGAAGAGAAGAACTTTCTAGCCATCTGTCCTCCAAAAAGATTGAGTATCTTCCTGGAGTAGGAGAAAATCTCAGCTTTGCTATTCACTATTGGGTTCAGACAAGCTATCGCCTCCCGCCAATGACACATTATATGTGACTAGGGTAGCTTCTTATTGTAACTTACTGTCACCGCCTGGGATTCCTACAGATTCCCAAAGCTATCTAAGATGATGCTCTACTGACAGATCTACATCTTTAGCTGTGAGGTCAAACTCACTCAGCTCCAAGAATGTTCATAAATGCTACTTCTTACAGGGATTACTGAGTGTACTTCAATACTGAATAGTTTCTTTTTTCCTTAATCCAATCACATTTATTCCCAGTATGGTTTTTACAATCTAAGCTAAAAAACCAAATGGTTAGCAATGCTTCCAGAAAGTTGTCAACCAGACATTTTTGTATCCTTCCTTCAAATCAATTTAAAGGGTCAGACCCAAAGGCTCCGAGCAGCACAGTAGCCTCATCCAATCAAGCTGAACTGCCTGCAAAAGTAACACTGTTTGCCTGGTAGTAGCTCCTGAGCAGCTGTTAGAGACTAGTCTGCCTAGAGACCCTATCTCAAAAAAGAAAAGAAATGGTTGACAGCTGGGCACTACCTGGGAGGCTAGAGGAGGAGGGAAGGAAGGGACTGTATACGGTCACACCACCTTGAATGTGCCCAATGCCATCAAGATGGGAGAAATAAAATACTGTGCAGTGGGATGGTCTGTATGTCAAATGCTCTGATTGGTCAATAAATAAAACACTGACTGGCCAGTGGCCAGGCAGGAAGTATAGGCGGGACAAGGAGAGAGGCGAATTCTGGGAAGTAGAAGGCTGAGTGAGGGAGTCACTGCCAGCCGCCGCCAGGACAAGCAGCATGTGAAGATGCTGGTAAGCCACGAGTCACGTGGCAAGGTATAGATTTACAGAAATGGATTAATTTAAGATATAAGGACAGTTAGCAAGAAGCCTGCCATGGCCATACAATTTGTAAGCAATATAAGTCTCTGTGTTTACTTGGTTGGGTCTGAGCGGCTGTGGGACTGGCAGGTGAGAGAGATTTGTCCTGACTGTGGGCAAGGCAGAAACACTCGAGCTACAATACTGTTCTATATATACTGATTAACTGATGTAATGTTACAGGCTTCTATGGAAAGAGTTATAACCCACAAGGTGTTTTTCATCATTGGCTGTATATGAGATTTTATCTGTTTATATCATGTCATGTTTATACATGATTAGGTTTGCAATTTTTTAAATTTGTGTGTGTGTGTGTGTGTGTGTGCGCGCGCGCGCGCACACATCTATGCCATAGCAGGTGGGTGAAGGTCAGAGGATAACTTGTAGGGGTTGGTTCTCTCCTTTTACCATGTGGAGTTCACTGCTAGAAAGCAGGTCATGGTACCTAGCAGAAAGTGCCTTTTCCTACAGAGCCTACTGAACCATCTTGCTGGCCCTCGTGAGTCTATGTATTACCCTGTCCTGTAAAGGAAGCCAAGTATCAATTTTCTTTAAAGTACTAGTGACGCTCAGCACACAGGGCTGGGAGTAGGCTCACTTCCCCTCCCACAAAGTCAGTGTTTCTGCCTTCAAATACAGACTATTCCTCTGGGAAGACCTCCCTAATGAAAACAAAGTGAACCTCCTGCTACTTGCTCCGCTGGCCCTGGTTTAGCTTTCTATGCCAGTTACAAAAACAAGCACAGGTGTTGGGCGGTGGTGGCGCACGCCTTTATCCTAGCACTCCGGAGGCAGAGGCAGGCAGATCTCTGTGAGTCTGAGGGTAGCCTGGTCTACAGAGCGAGATCCAGGACAGCCAGGACTGTTTTACAGAGAAACCCTGTCTGGAAAACAAAACAAAACAAAAAAACAAGAGTGAATAAATAAATGAATTAAAGTAATTGAATTAAGTATTAAAACTGTAAGTAGAATTTAACTCAAGATGGTTGTATATGTGAGCTCTAAGCTAGCTTGTGCTACAGAGAGAAACACTAGCTCATAGAATTAAAATAAATGGGCTGCAAACTAACTTTTGCACTTATTCTAATATCACAGTGTTTTCTCAAAGTAACCTGCTGTTTTCCCAAACTAAGAGAGGGATGTTTTCTACAACTCTCACTCAAGGGATTACCGACACTCCCATTCAAAATTCGCTTCTAAAAACTGTGTGCGCTCAATGACTTTCGTTTCGCATGTTTATTTTACACACATGGGTGAGTATTTTACTTGCATGCATGTCTGTGCACCATGTGTGTGCCTGATGCCTACAGAGACCAGAAGAGACTGTGGAGCCCTTGGAACTGGAGTTATGGAGGCTCTAAGATACCATGTGGGTGCTGGATATCAAACCTGGGTCCTCTGAAAGAGCAACAAGTGTTCTTAACTACTGAAGCATCTTTCCAGCTTCTGAGGGTGTACACCTTTAATCCCAGTTTGGAAGATGGTACAGAAGGATTAGACATTCAAGTCCAGCCTAAATTATTAGGTATTTGAGGCCAATTTGGGATACATGAGCCCGATTTAAAATAAAGGTGAGGTTCAATCTCTAGGACCCACACGGTAGAAGGAGAACCCTGATTCCCAAAGGTTGACCTCTGACCTCCATGTGTGCGCTGTGGTACACACCAACCCTCCCATACTATAAATAAAATCAAATTTAAAAATTATAGTAACTAGCTGGACAATGGTGGTCCACACCTTTAATCCCAGCACTGGGAGGCAGACAGGCAGATCTCTGTGAGTTCGAGGCCAGCCGGGTCACAGAGTGAATTCTAGGATAGCCAAAGCTACAGAGAAAAACCCTGTCTTGAAAAACCAAAAACCAAAACCAACCAAACAAAAAACTTGTCACAAGCCCAGGTGGCTACAGTAGAAGTTTAATTTACAAACAGGCGGTAGGGGCTTCATCTCCCAATCAAACCACACTGAAAATATAGTGTGGTATTTAGATTTAACAACAATTCTTGAGAAAAGCACCTTTTGTCACTCTTGAAATGTCTCATTTCATGGCTCTTCATTCTGTCAGTATTAACGTAACAAATCACCAAATAAAGGAGTTTTGCAAGGTTAAATGATGGTGTGCTTCAAGTTGTATCTGTTCACTGGCCCCTAGGTCAGCCAATCTGATGCAGGACTCCATGGCAAGTCTGTATCACCAAGAGCTACAAAGTGAGCTCCCCCTCCATCTTACACACAAATAGTCTCCACAGTCATTGCTGCAGATGCAGTGAGAGAATGGTCCAAGCCGACGTGTAAGAAACACTGCCACCATTCTAGTGTCTTAAAAGTTCAGTTTGGGGCAGGAATAGTCCATCTATGGCAGTAATTTACACTGGTCTCCTCAGGATTTTTCCCCTGCTCGATTTCTGAAGAGAATTCTGAGAATCTGAAGGGTGGAAAACTGACTGAGGATACTCTAAGTGAACAGCTGGTTCTCACTCTGGGATGAGCTCTCAGCTTCAATCACGTACAACACCAAAGCTAAAGGTTTAACTTAATCTTTGTAAAGTTTCTCCTTTTTGAAATGTTGTAACAGGTATGGAAGCTGACGTACCTTAAGCCTTTTGGTTCATATTTTCGAACACAGTTCTTACAGACCTTCATATTCTATTACGTCTGTCACTGTCTCTGCATACCCTTCTACACCACCCTCCACTACTCTTAAGGGAAAAAAACCAAAGCCAAAATAATATATTTGCTCTTCAAATTCCATATGACCCCACTCCTCTTCCTTTACCTGCAAACATCCCTGAAGGGAAAAACAAAAACAAAGAAACAAACAAACAAAAAAGAAAACCGAACCAATCAAAAAAAAATCTACCTTACTGGGACACAGTTGTATTCTACCAATCACCTGCCATGTTACATAAAGTACTCCCCTTTTCCAGGATGCCGTTCACCAAAAATTGATAAAATATCTCAGAGCATCAGCTACTTTGGGCTCTACCCTTTGCCTTTGGTGCAAGAGAATGTTGAGAACTACACAGAATCTAGTCAGGGTTAAAATTAGTTGGAGCTGTGCAGTGGTGGGCACCTTTAATTCCAGCACTCAAGAGGCAGAGGCTGATGGTTCTCTGTGAGTTGGAGGACAGCCTGGTCTATAGAGTGAGTTCCAGGCCAGCCAGGAAACAGAGAAACCCTGTCATGAAACAACAACAACAACAACACATTTATTTTAGTTTTAATTATGTGTGTGTGTGTGTGTGTGTGTGTGTGTGTGTGTGTGTGTATGTACTCCTGAGTGCAGGTGCTCTCAGAGGCCAGGAGAGAGAATCTGATCCCCGGGAACCAGAGTTGTGAGTGGCTGTGAGCTGCCAGACATGGATGCTCTGTGCAAGCGGCAATCTCTCTCCAGTCCCTATTTTACAAGTTTCTCAGCATATACTCCAATAATATTAAGTACACTAATGTTGTTATACTGAGATACTACTGTTGCGGGATACTTGATCCTATATGACACTCTGAGACTGTTAATAAAGGTAACCTTGAATCAGGGGGTGGAGTCGTCACCTAGCTGACCGGAATTAGCCATAGAGATTTTGGAGGACCCAGGATACTGTACAACAGAGAGGCACGGGAAAGAGCAGGGAGGGCTTACGGAGATGCGAGGGCCTTTTTGAGCCTGCAAGTGTGGGGAAAGAAGGCCAGCTGGTCGTTCCTCTCCTGCTTTCTTGAGCTATCAGGTTTTTACCCTAATATCTGACTCTCGAGTTTTTATTAATAATAGAACAATTTAGATAAACGCTTCATACTATAGTTATTCTTCTGACTGAGGAAGAAATACTCCTCAGCTTACAACAGGGTCACCTCCTAATAAACTTACTGCAAGTTGAAAATGCCAAATCAGGGCTGGAGAGCTGGCTCAGCAGTTAAGAGCACTTGCTACTCTTGCAGGGCACATGGGTTTATGTCCCAGGACCCACATGGCAGCTCACAACAAAATGTAACTCCATTCCAGCGGGATCTAACACCTTCTTCTGGCCTTTTGTGGTCACTGCATGCATTAATACAATTAACATATATGTAGGCAAAACACTCACACATAATTTAAAATGAATTAAGCTTAAAAAGGGAAAATGTTAAATAAAAGATGTATTCAATATACCCAATTTACTGAGCATCACAGCTTAGCAGCACAGAACCCTGTACGGCATCAGTCATTTTCTCCCTGTGATCCTGTGGCCGGCTGAGAACTATGACTCACTGCCACTGCCCGAGACTTCTCAGTACAGTGGTGCACATTATTAGCCGCCCCCATCCGGGGCAGTGTATGTACGTGTACTGAATATGTGTAACTCTCAGGGGTGGGTGGGGGTCAGTAGCAGGTGCAGCTTCTGAATGCAGCCAGCACCTTCTTTCCTCCTCTCTCAAAATGAAGAACTCTGTGGATATGGAAATAAAGAAGCAAATGTGACAAACTGTGAACGTCAGCTGGGGATATGCTGCGGGCCGCAGGAATATATCCTAAGAACTCAGCTGGTTATGGCAAAGTCACTACCTGGAGGGATCAGGGAATTCCTCCAGAGGAAGCCAAATTCCAAGGAGCTTTTGGTGTTATTTGGCTTGTTATATATCAGTTGTCTTCTGTTATGAAAATCATGTGTGCCTTCATAGTTTTCCCAATTGACTCTTCCCTAAGAAGGGCTAACAGTGTGGACTGATCACTCTCTGGACATACACATTCCAGGTATTTGGAGAACAGCCTCAGAAAAGGCTTTCTCTGGAGTCAGATATCTTCCTTAGCCACTCTCAAGGACTAACAGTAATAACAAGTCTCCTGATTTAAGGCAAATTCCACAAGGAGACACCACCTAGGTCAAGTGGACGTTAAGTAATAGCTTTACACAATTTAGCTCTGGACCCTCCTTTCTTACAGCCTTACTAACTTTATAGACCTCTAACTCCTTATCTAACCACTTCTAGGAATATTTGGATAACCTTCTACGCTGACAGCTATGCTCAGCCAGAACCCCAGTTCAAGCCTCCCTGTAATTATCATCATTGGCAGCATCTGGCCAGGTCCATCCCCAGATGGAGGAAAGTACCTTATCAGAGATGCCTCTGTACTCTCTAAGAACAGACTTAACCATCCAGGCTACCTGTCTGAGAAGGCCTGGTGGATGTGCCAATTAAGCTTTACTTCCTCCTTTCCCAAACCTTACCTCTAGTTCCAGATCTCCCTTTAACTATCACCAGAGGCATCTACCTGTACACAGGTTGCCTAGAGACTGAGCACACTTTCCCCCACCCTGCAGAAAAAAAACGGCAGATTGCTTGGACAAATAGGAGCCATAGGAAAAAAAGAAGACAGTTTTATTTTCTCCCATTGACCTAGCAACTTATAGATTCTTAACATTTTCTACCAATCACGTTTAAGATTACAGTTGAGCACATAAGAGCCCTCTTCTTAGATATTACCTGAATTTAGCCTTTAGTTAATTCATTTCCCCACTGGTCACTTCCCTTTGGGGTTGCAAATGATAATTAACGGTTACTGCCTCTCAATGTGATTCTTATCATCCCTCCGTTTGACCCTGGAAGTCTGGCTTTGCACTACTAAGGGAATACTGCTTGTAAGTGTATATATACAGGAACTTCCAGGGCACGTGGAGGATGGAGAAAAGAAAAGAGAATGGAAGAACTAGACAGGTAAGAACTTGTGAGGAACAAACTGAGATGGGGAAGAACTAGACTGAAGGGCTAGAAGAGAGTACTAGAGGAACGAGATGGAAGATGAGGAAGAGTCAGATGGGGAAGTACTAGCTGGGTAAGAACAAGCTGAAAAGGACCTAGTTGAGGAAGAATTAAGATAGAACTTAGAGGGAGTAATAGATAGGGAAAGAAAGGAGCTAGCTACAAGAACGGAACTGAAGCTGTGTATAAAGGATGTTATGCCAGAGGAATTAAAGCAAGTGGACTATAGAGCTTGGTGTGCTGAGATTCTATTTCCTGAAAATAGTCCTCGCCGTTAGTAGTTCTCTCTCCTGAGCCCCTGGGATGTATAATATTAAGGCTGGTCCCGCTAATATTATACAAGAGGGATATCAATCAGTGAAGTGCTTGTTTAGCATGTCAGTATGTGCAAAGCCCTGTGTTCAATCTCCCATATCTAAAAAAGAAAAAGAAAACAAAGAAGAAAAAAAAGTGTCACAACATCATTGTCCAGAGAAAACAACTACCAACACTGGTGAATGTAATTTCTTATATGCCCATTTCAATCGACCTAAACCTCTTTATTAGCACTGATTTCCAAAGGACAAACACAGACTGATTAACATAAACAAAAAGCAGAATTTCAGAAATTCTTGAAACTGAGAAAATTTTTTGTTTCAAATTTCTGCAAGAATTTTTAATTTTATTCTTATGTTTTGGAGACTTGCCCTGTATTCCAGGCTAGTCTGGAGCTGGTCATGTAGCCCAGGGTGGCTTCACTCTCACTCAATCCTCTTGCATCAGACAGCATTCTCACCATGCTCTTAAGAAGACAATTACCCAGCCTGGTCTACAAAGTGAGTTCCAGGACAGCCAGGTCTGTTACACAGACAAACTCCGTCTTGAAAAACCAAAGAAAAAAGATTACACCTGTAATCTTAATCTTTGGGAGTTGTGGCAGGAAGATCAGAATTTCAAGGCAAGTTGAAGACCAGCCTAGGGTACATGAAAGCCTGTCTCTTATGTACTGATTGTCTCCAGTGCTCTCGATATTATGTTCAGAATTTACATAGAATACTATCTTTACCTCAATCTAACACTAAAACACTATCTGCAGGGTCTAACAGTCTGAAGCTGTCTTCTGGACTCCAAAGGCACCTACCTGTTCAAATGTGCACCCCCCCACCCCACTTCACATATAATAAGAAATATAATAAAATCATTTTTGTAAAAAAGTAAAGCAAGTACCCCCGCCCCAACCCTTTGGTTTTTGAGGCACGGTCTCACTACACAGCTCAGGCTGATCTCAAATGTGCAATTCTCCTCCTTTAGCCTCCCAAATCTGGTATTACGGACACGGGGTAAGATTTCTTTATATTTGTAAACACAAGTACAAAAAAGGCAACACAAATCAGCCATAATCTATAATTCAGCTACTGCTGCCATTAACAGCAATATATTGAAGTATATCTTGTTTTTATTCTCATATTTCTATATAATTTACATCCATATTAGATGTTCATATCCAGTATTTTTATGTAATTATATGATACATTTAGACTATTTTCATCAAGTATTAAAATTGTAACAATTTTCCATTTTTAAATTTTAATTTAACTTTCTACTCAGTAGTCTAAGCTACCCTGGAACTCATGATCTACTGTTAGGCCTCCCGAGTGCTGGGGTACAAGCATATTCCATTATTCTCACCTCTTTTTCTGTTTGGGGTTTTGTTATGTTTTTGTTTGAGATAGGGTGTTATTCTGTATCCCAGGCTGGCCTGGAATTCACTATGTAACCCAGACTGTCCTCAAACTAACAGTGACTTTCCTGTCTTGGCCTCCTCATGAGCCACCACATCTGGTTCTTTTAGGTTTTTTTGTTTTTTGTTTTTTTTTTTTTAAGATTTATTTATTTATTATGTATACAGCATGTATGACTGCAGGCCAGAAGAGGGCACCAGTTCTTGTTACAGATGGTTGTGAGCCACCATGTGGTTGCTGGGAATTGAAATCAGGACCTGTGGAAGAACAGTCAGTGCTCTTAACCTCTGAGCCATCTCTCCAGCCCCTGACAGCATGCTTTTAATAACCTTTAACTAAAGAAATAGTCTAGCAGCAGGCGGTGGTGGCACACACCTTTAATCGAAGCACTGGGGAGGCAGAGGCAGGAGGATCTCTGTGAGTTCAAGGCCAGTCTGGTCTACAGAGAGAATTCCAGGACAGCCAGGGCTACACAGAGAAATCCTGTCTCAAACAAACAAACAAACAAACAAACAAACAAACAAACAAACAAACAAAACATATTCATTCTATTACATACATGGGCCATAATTTATCTAGCCATTTCCTCATTACTGTGAATTCAGGCAGCTACCAAATTTACATTAAAATATTCTGATGAACACATTTGAACCTATATCTTTATTAAATTTCTCATTGACTCCTCAGGATATATGTATTCTGGAATTTTAGAAATAAAATGTTTTTCCTTACTTCACCCATTTAAGAAAA
Source organism: Peromyscus aztecus (assembly GCA_902168405.1). NCBI lineage: Eukaryota > Metazoa > Chordata > Mammalia > Rodentia > Cricetidae > Peromyscus > Peromyscus aztecus. Next base: position 32,914 of record CABHPQ010178674.1, read on the forward strand.
AAAAAAAAAGAAAAAGAAAAAGAAAGCACGCACAGTCACACCACTGAGTTAAGTGTTTTTCGACTGTTCTTGCCATGTCCACTTCTCAGGCCTTACGGTGGGATCTTCAACCTTCAGAAGATACACATGGGCAGCATGGGCAGTGCTGTTCTCACTTTTCCTAAATTAATCTTTCTTTTATACTTATTTATTTCGTGTGTGTGTGTGTGTGTGTGTGTGTGTGTGTGTGTGTATGTGAGTGGACACATGCATGGCATGCATCATGCATGGAAGGCAGAGGACCACCAGAAGGAGCTGTCTGACTTGGTGCAGGCAGCTGCATTTACCCACTGAGTCATCTCACTTGTCCATTCCCCCCACCCCCCACCCCTGAGACAGGGTTTCTCTGTATAGCCTTGGTTGTCCTGGAACTTGTTCTGCACTATGGTAGTTTAGTAAGCAATTTAAAAGATACAAAAGAATAGCAACAACACAGGGCTGGTGAGATGGCTCAGACATTCAAGGCTAGGCTCACACCCCAAAATATGTTATAAAATAAAACTAGAAAGTAAAAAGGAACAGGGTGTTGGCTAGTTCAGTATTTCTGATTTGATATTTGGTCTATTTAAAATCCTAGATTTTTTGGAGGTCAAGGTACTTCAATGGTACAGCATATACTTAGTGTATACAAGCCTCGAGCTCAACACCAGGCACCCCAGTCAGGCACCCTTCCCCAGTCAGTTCATTTTAAAAATATGGTAGTAATTTTATGGAATCTTCCTACACAGTAGTTCATACAAACTGTATATTCTTACAGATATATGAAGTAAGACAGTCCCGTGAGCACACCACCTCACCAGAGCAGTATAAGTAACAGTTTTCCAGAGGTGGGTGCCAAAGGCCAATGTCCAATGACAGGGATTAGAGAAAGCAGTTTCTTTTTCAGACAGATAAGGAAGCCCCTGGAAAAGAAAAGCCATTACAAGCTGGCGGTGAGTTCTATGCGGGCAGAGGTTCTAGGCTGACCTCAAAAGAAACACCTGCAATCCAGCAGCACCAGCTCCCCAAACACCACAGTGAGGGCACACACTGGCCCCAACAGGATATCTTGCTAAACTTAGCTCCAAAGCTGTAAATTTAGCTCAGAAGCCCTACTGCATGTAAATATTAGATTGGGCCTTAAGAGCAAAGAGTCTGTATAATAAAGTTCATTCTCTATAAATTTACATCAGAAGTTGTGAATTGTTTTGTTTTTGTCTTCTTTTTTTTGAGATAGGGTCTCACTATATTGAACTGGCCAGCCTGGGACTCACTATTGTAGACCAGATTGGCCTCAAACTTACACAGACCTGCCTGCTTCAGCCTAAGTGCTGGGATTTGAGTGTGTGTCAACACCTAGGCACAAGTTGTGGATTTAAAAAAGGCTCTGACATATCAATATAACAAGACCAGCCGTGTCTACTCTGATAATAACTGATCACCAGTCCTCCTCACTTCCTGGTTCTTCCTCCTCCTACAAACTTCTTAGCAGCATTTCCTCTGGCTGGCCAGCTCTCCCTGAGCATGCATTCTCCTACATTATCTCCTCCTCAACCACACTCCTCCACACCCACTCAATTCAGTCCAACACAAGGCTCTCGGCACAATGGCAAGTTCAGCTACAGGCTTAAGCCAATCGGGCTCAAGCACTAGGTACAAAGGATCCAGGCAGGAGGCCAGACTGAAGGAACTGCTCCTCTACCAATCACATTCTGCTGCGGGCGGGCGGGCTCTTCTACTGTCCTGGCTTGTCATTCTTCACTGTTATAAGACAAGAACCTGGTGCCACTCAGAATAACTCAGGTGGCTGTTAAGTTTCCACAACCCTAGTTCTCTAGAATTAAGCCCACCTGAGCCAAGAGGCTCCACCACTCTCAAAGACCCCCACAACACAAAAGATTTGAAGATAAATCAGAACAATGGTAGGAAGCAAAAAAAAGCTGGGCGTGGTAGCATGTGCCTGTAATCCCAACACTCTGGAGGCTAAAGCAGGAGGATCCCATGAGTTTAAGATCAGCCTGGGCTACATACGGAAACACTGTCTGAGAACAAAACATAAAACAACAAAAACAAAAAGAAAGCAAAAAAACAAAGCAGGCATGGTGGTACGTACCTGATCTCAGGCCTTAGGAGGCTGAGACAAAAGATCTGGAATTTGAGGCTGTGGTGGGCTACACAGTGAATGTGAGGACCATGTGGTACGGTTCTCTACGAAAGCCAATACAACAAATCCAAATCAACCAAGAGATGAATGACGGTCAAGAAAGAAAAAGAGCTACTAATCTTTTCAGAGTGCATGTTCATAATTTGATCTTTGACATCGAATTAGAAGGCACACACCTTTACTCCCAGCAACTGGGAGGCAGAGGCAGGTGGATCTCCAAGTCTGAGGCCAGCCATGTCTACATAGTAAGTTCCAAGACAGCCAGAGCTACACAGAGAAAACCTGTCTTGAAAAACAAAACAAAAACAAACAACAAACAAAACAAAGAAACAAGAAAAAGATACTTCTTCTGCCTCTGGAGTGCTGGAAGTAAAGGTGTGTGCCTCCGAACCTGGCCACGACACTTAAGAGGACCAGCCCTGTCAATGCGTGTCACATGAAATACTTACAGCATACTTACATTCTTTAGAAACTCACTATTTTGTATGTGAGGGGTTGGAATGCAGCTCACACAGCACCCCTAAGGCATTTAAGTTTAACCCTCACACCACCCAAAGGAGGAAGGCTGTCGAGATGACTCAGCAGATGAAAGTGTTTGCCATGCAAACCCGATAATCTAAATCCAATCACCAGAAATCACAAAAAGCCACGTGGTGGCTCATATCTGTAACCCCAGTACTCTAGCGTAAATGGGAGACAGAGACAGGAGAACTCCCAAGAAGCTGTGGGCCAGCTGCCTACAATAGAGTTCAGCAGAGTAAGAGAGAGTGCCTCCCACAAGGTGGGAGAAGGAAACCAACTCCTCAAGAGTAGTCCAGACTTCCACACACGCTTCATAGCATGCACACATGAATGCAGACACACACACACTTCATGGCATGCACA
>CABHPQ010178681.1:0-15328 GCA_902168405.1 Peromyscus aztecus
TACTCAACACAACACACACAGGCCATGAGAACACTTCTACTCAACACCACATATATAGGCCATGAGGATAGTTCTCAGCAGGACACACAGGCCATGAGAACACTTCTACTCAACATCACTCACACAGGCCATGAGAACAGTTCTGCTCAGCAGGACACACACAGACCACACACAGCAGTTAAAGCTTCTCAACTGCAGGGGTGAGGAGATGTAAAAAGCTGGGCATGGAGGCAAGGACCTGTTATCCCAGTGCTGGGGGAGTAGGGTGGGGGGTGGAGACAAGAGGATCTCAGGAGTTTGGTGGGCAACTAGCCTAGTCAATTGATGAGCTCCAGGTTCAGTGAGCTCTTGCAGAAGACTGAAATTCAATTCCCAGCACCCATGTTGGGTGGTGCAATACAGACAATAACTCTAGCTCCTGGTGATCTCATACACACACACACACACACACACACACACACACACACACACACACACACTCACTCACTCACTCATATATACATACACAAACAAAAATAAGTCTCTAAAAAACCTCAGGTGGAGAGTGTTAGAAGATGATACTAGGTGTCAACCTTTGGCTACCATAGTTGCATGCACAGGCACCACCACACACACACCCCCACACACACAAGTGTATATACACATACACACCATATACACAGAAGCATTTTTTTAGTTATTAATTTTTTTAGCTGTAATTTCGTGATTTTTTTTTCAGTCAGAGACTTGCTATGTAGTCTACACTCAGCTGAAACATACATGATCTTCCTTGCTTCAGGGCTGCAGTTATAGGCATGCCCCATGACACTCAATGCAGTTGCTACATCTTAAAAGTAAGGCATAGCAGATAAAGTTTCAATAGGTTAGTTCATCTTACAGTATCTGAAGGACTGGTCCATGACCCCTGTGGGCATAAAACCTAGAGACACTCCAGCCCCTTATGTAAAGTGGTACAGGTACAGCACATGGTCTTTCAGCTGTCTCCAGTTGGTTCAAAACCTAGCAGAGGGCACACTCCTGCTCCAGGAGGTCTGTAGGTGTTCAGTTCAGAGATGGTTTCTTTTAAAAATACTTTGACCTGTAACTGACTGAACTTGTGTAGAACCCAAAAATATGGGCACCAACTGTACATGTGTGGCTAACATGAACTCAAACACTACATTTCAATATGTGGCTGAATTTTTAAAATTAAATGTTTTACTTTATTTTTCTTTTTTCTTACTTCCTTCCTTTCCTCCTCCTCCTCTTCTTCATCTTCTTTATTGGTATGAGGCATCTTAATCTGATATTTTTGCAAATTTTATCTCTACCCAGATACTGGTTTTAACCATAAATGCTTGGTTTATATTTTTATTTCATAAAAACTACAGTTGAAAAGTAGATTCATTATTATACCTGAAATGTGTCAAACAACAATAGATTTATTAGCTTTTAAATTTAGACATATTTAATTAAGATTGGACTTAAGATTCAGCCACTCATGCCAAGTGTTGGCACAAGCCTGCAACCCCACACTCAGGAGGCAAACCAGCAGGGTCTGTGTGTCCCAGGCCAGCCTGGGCTACATGGCAAGTTTTAGCTCAGCTTGGGCTATGCAATAGGACCTTGTCTCAATAACGAACTAACTAAAGTTTAGGAGTGTGGGTATATAGATACAGTTCAGTGCTTGATGCTGTGCATTGCCAGTCACTGCTCTCTCAGACAGTGACCCCTGAGCATCAAAAGGGGCTTGGCAGAAGAATGGAAACATGCTCAACACAGTGAGTAATGTGGGGTGCACCAGATATAACACCTCTTCCTGGGAGACAGCTCGCGACACACACAAACAGCAACAACATAAAGCCAGTTACGATGGATTCAATACAGAAGACAGACGCTGGAGAGATTGAAAAGAGCATGTGTAAAAGAGACTGATGTTTGGAGTCTGGCAGTTATGGTTGCCCATATATACCCAGAAGGGTGGGACAAAAAGTTCTAACAGGATAGCCTTGGGCAGTATGGAAAGCATCAAACAGCATGCCAGAGAGCATTTTTAGAACACTGCCAATAAAGAGAGTTTCACTGAGGATGGATTTGAACTGTTTTGGGAAAACTCACTTGATATTGATGTGGATGACAGACAGACAGACAGACAGACAGACAGAAGAGTTTGGCTGCTACATGACCAATTAGCTACTGCACTAGCCCAGGCAAAATACAATGAGGAAAGAGTGCAGGTTCTGGGGAATAGGATTGTGGATTTGCTTACACAGGGACCTCAGTAATTGACAAGTTCCAGAAGGATCTTAAGAATGAGAGGAGGGTGCTATAGGATGGTCTGTATGTCAAATTACTCTGATTGGTCAATAAATAAAACACTGATTGGCCAGTGGCGAGGCAGGAAGTACAGGCGGGAGAGGAGAAAAGAGCAGGAAGGTGGAAGGAGACACTGCCAGCCGCCGCCAGGACAAGCAGCTTGTAAAGATGCCAGTAAGCCATGAGCCACGTGGCAAGGTATAGATTTATAGAAATGGATTAATTTAAGATATAAAGACAGTTAGCAAGAAGCCTGCCATGGCCATACAATTTGTAAGCACTATAAGTCTCTGTGTTTACTTGGTTGGGTCTGAGCGGCTGTGGGACTGGCAGGTGAGAGAGATTTGTCCTGACTGTGGGCCAGGCAGGAAAACTCTGGCCACAGGGGGGTTCAGAGGCTCTGTAGCAATTAGACCAAGGAGAACAAAGAGCCTGCATGGAGAAATGCCATCTCTAGTGCTCTGTACAGAGATGTCATAACGAAGGTTAAAACATGACCATGCGGTGAGGGGGCTCAGGGCAGACATGGAAAGAAACAAGCATGTATGGCATTGATTGAGTATGCCAATCGAGCATCTGGGCAATGGTATGATGGCAGTCAGCAGTCTTCACTCTGCCTGGGGTCTAACACAAATGGGATTGAGATGGCTGTATGTACACACTAAGACACTATATAGAAGGTCTGTGTATCCTCAGGAGGGTTCTGGAACCAATCCCTGGTGGACACCAGGAGACAGCTGTATACTATTCCAACATGAGGTTGGGGAGCTGACAAAATTTAGTCTGGTATCTCTCAGGAAGCAGCACAGCCATCAACACTTGCTCTTCAGCTTATACCAAAGGAAAAAGGAAAGTAATGGAGATACACTATCTAAAAACTCTTAGAATAAAGTTCTACTTTATTTTTAAAAGGCTGAACACCTACTACACACAGAAAGCAGGTGTCAGCAGGCCTGGATCCCCACTGAGACTGACATAGTAGTAGCTCCACAGTTCAGACTTTGCTTCTGGTTGGCCTTGCTAGAGCTAATTGTTTTTAGTTTACAAATGGTAGAGAGCATACCCACCATGCACAGGGCCCTGAGTTCCACCTCTTGTATCTCAAAACCAAACAAAAAAGGTAGAGAAAGCACAAAATACGTACTTATAGATTGTGAATAATGGCTGAAAAGGTGTATATCAAAGCGTATACATCTCTAGATGCCAGCCACAGTGGTGCGCACTTGGGACCCAGCCACAGTGGTACGCACTTGGGACCCAGCCACAGTGGTGCGCACTTGGGACCCAGCCACAGTGGTGCGCACTTGGGACCCAGCACTTAGGAAGTACTGAAGTGGGGCAGCCTCAGTTATGAGAAAGTCCAAGGCCAGCGTGGGCTATATGAGACCCTGCCTCAAAGACTACAGCAAAGAAAAATAAGTCACCTCCAGGTCATTTCAATTTCTTATATATAGTCTTTTTATACTCTAAAATATAAAATGTGCAATGTTTTCATAGAAAAATTGTCATAAAAGGCAACAAGACCGAGGACATAGACAATTTCAGTCTTTGTAAGGTCAAAGGTTACAGGGCTGAGGTATTCTTTAAAGAGGTTGGCTCTAATTCTTTGTCTCTGTGGGTCTCCCTGCCTACTTCAGCTGTTCCTCAAGCTAGGTCCATTACTTTGTTTTTATGATTTCCGTTCAGCATAACCGTAAAGGAAAGTTGAGGCAGACCTTCCCGAGAAGACAAAAAGCCTCTGCAGCCTGTGGGATGGAAACTTCATAAGAGAACATGGGTCTCTGTCATCAGAGAATTCAAATGCTGGAGGACAGAAATTCTGAAGAGAACAAAGAGCAGAGAGCCTGCCAGTGGTGTTCTGTCACTCCAGGGCAGGCACACTAGTAACTTTATATTATAATGACGGGATGAAGAACAAGGTGTCCCATTCACTCTGCGCTCCTGCCACCACAGGGTCTCAGGCCCTGCCAAGCATTTCACTGAAGTGGAAACAAAAAGAAACTTACAAGGAGTGTGAAAAGGGCTGAGAGCAGGTAGATCACCAGCAGCCACATAAATAACCAGAGAACTAGGTGGGGAAAGAGGGAGATGATGAAAAGACACCCTGGGATCACTCACCAGCCAAACGTATGCACTAAGTCGGGCCTGTTTCTGTCTGCTGCTGCTGTTTTTACTGAACAGTGATGCACTCAGGGAAATGCCAGTGGGCCTTAAAGATAAGTTACAGCTGGTAAGCCTCATTGCACCCGGCTGTTTCATCAGTTCAAGGTAGAAAGTCTGTCCATGCTAAGCTGTCATTAATGCAACGAGAACTTTGGAAGAAAAGGTTAAGCTCAGAGGCCCATCTCACTCTTCCTTATTCCTTTCTGCAGTTTGTAAGAAGCAACTTCCCCTGCTGCCGCTAAGAGGAGGGTCAGCCCAGCCTCATACTTCACCTGGGGCAGCCTGCTTCTGGGCATGCACTGCTCAGGGTTCAGGACTTTCCTTCCCTCCTGGCTAGCTGATGCAAAAAAAAGGGGGCTTATTCTAGAGCAGGGAATTGGGGGTTGCTGAGCTTCTAACTCGGCCCAGCTTTCAGCCACACCAAGAATGCCTAGGAGCCTTCTACAGCCTGGCATACTCACACAAAGCAAACTCCACAGAGACTGCCAGACACGCCCCATCTAAAACACTGCAGGGTGAGGCTGGTTCTCAGAGTCCTCTTGTTTGGAAGTCACCTTCTTAGAAACCACAGGCTCTCGTGACATACCTGACCTTAAAGTGCTGCCTTCCAGGCCCCATGCTGCCTCACCTCACCAGTTCTGTTTAGTTTTCATTTCTTTTTTGGTTCCCAGAGAGATTGAACCAAACAAGTAACTGAGCGGGTGGTGTCCATTTCTGAACTGAAGGCAGTGTCTCCCAGCGAGCTAATGGTGGCTGGTCGTAACATTTCTCCTTGTTTGAAGGCTATTTGAACACCTTCCTCTGCATTTCATGGGTCACAGACATTCATAGACACCCAGACACTTCCAAGCAGAAGCTCATATAACCAGCCACAAAACCAGAAATAAGCAGGTTACAGGGACTGGCTTGCCTGAACGCGGGGCCAAATTTTCACTGCCACAAGGGTCTGTCCACAGCACCAAGGCCTACTACAATAATAGCTCTGGTCCTTAACCCAGCATTCTGGCTAGGGAGGAGCCAGAATCCAGGAGCTGGGTTACCCAATAGATTCTAGAAGCATGGATCTGGGCAATAAGCAGCCCCTCTGCTCTAGGCTAGGTGTTCCCCTAGGGCTGGTAAAGACTCCTCTCTCACAGCTACCTACGACCTGAAAGGGGTGGGGGAACTGAGTCCAGGTCCCCAAGACAAGGCAATGACTAAATGCATAGAGAAGTGGCCTGGTGCAGGCCCTTAAGTATACTAGGGAGGAAGTTGAAAGGCAGGGATTGGAAGGAAAACAAGTGTCATGGTCAGGTAAAAGCTGTGGCAAACCAGATTGCCTGTTTGGGTATACCCAAGACCCAACTAGAAGCCTCCTGCTTAACCCACTGCAGGTATTAAACTGTTGCTTGGAGACTCCACCCAAAATACCTAGCATGCTTTGGATGACCTCACTTAACACACAATGCAGTGGCCACTGTCACATCCACCTACACCCCACAATACTCATGCCAGTGGCTACTGGGAGTCAACACCTTCATAGACATATTTAAAACATCACAGTCTAGGCTGAGAAGCTAACAGTAAGCTTTACTCTGTTTCCAAAATAGTTATTTCAGGTACCTTGGGTATTCCGGAACACTCAAGCCAATCACGGACGATGTTCTCAACAGACAGGCCGAGCCTTCAGAAACAAAACAAGAACCGAATGGTTAAATACTTTAGAGCACACATGGCCAGGACATGGCTAAGTACTCGGGCAGAGGAGGAACCCACCATCAGGGTGATCTCTCCAGGAAACAGGAACATCTGTATATGGGAGCTGTAGAGTGACAGGCACATAGCAACAGGCGCCTTTAATGCTTTGAGGTGACCTTTAGGAGGACCAGGAATGTTCCTAGACTGCCTGCCTGCTAGAGGAGGTGAGGCAAGTGTGCCAATACGTCTGTGAACTGGACAGTAATACAGGCACAAGAACAGGACACACGGTGCTCAGCCCACCTGTCTGGTTTCCGGGTAGGACCACATCAAGTCTCTCTGTGCAATATTATGAATGCTTGTTACATTGGCTGAGATTGTTTTGCTTTCTTGATCTGCTGACTTCATGAGCTTATAAAATCACTAAATATCTGGGATATCAATAGCTGCTGGTCTTCCTTCAGCAAACCCACCTCCCTTCATCCCCTTCCAGACAATTCCTGCCCAGGAAGAAGGCAGCCTGCCCCCTTGGGTAACCCCCATCACTCCCCGTCCTCAACTTGAACAGTGTCTAGCGCACTTGGGACTGAATGATTTGGTTACATCACTTTTACTGTCTCCTTGAAGGATGGAAGCTCTCTAGCTACCAATCCCAGCACTCACCATGTTCCTGGTAGGAAAGCAGGTTTCTGTGGAGATACTTTTATATGAATGAATGAATGAATGAATGAATACACATTTCTTGGGGCAAGGAGATAGTTCTGCAGGTAAAGCCTCTGGTATTCAAGCCTGATAACCAAAGTTCCATCCTAGAACCCACATATAAAGCTCGTTGTGGCAGCACGCCATGTGGAATCCCAGAACTCCTCTCATGGGAAGGGGAGACAGGACAGCTGCTTTGAAATCTGTGGGCCAGCGAGCAGAAAACAAGAGACACCCTGCTTTAGCAAGGTGGAAGTTGAGAACTGACTCTCCAAAGTTGTCTTCTATCAACCACGCACAGGCATATGAACACACACAGGCACATAAATAAATTTAAGCATCAAAGCAACTCCCCTCTACAATTTCTCTATTGACAACAGAAGTTGTAGAAATATACAATATAATAGAAGGCCAAGTGTGGTCCACATGGGCTTTTGGTTGGGAATCAGCTTTCAGTGGGCTGGGGAAACAGCACCTACTAGGGAAGAAATAGGTTATGCAGGGAGAGGGTATGAATTTCTACAGCCAGTGTTTCTCTATAGGACTAGTAGGCAGAAGATGGGGAGAGAACCTAAGAAGTCAGAGGGACTACCTCTTCAGGTCTTCCTGGTCTTCAGAATCAGTGGAATTTCTGAATACACCTCATAAGAAAGCCTGTGCCACCATCACTAGTCCTTTTCATCAGTTGCTACCATTTAGTAGTGTCAACCCAGAGCAAACAGCCAAGTGCTCTGTAAATTTTGGGCTCAGAGACATATGTGTGGTGAAGGGAAGACACTGCTCTCCAGAGCATTTTTCAGGAGGACCACTGTCCTCCCTTGAGTTTGGAAGAAAGTCTGGAAACACCGTCAGTGGACTTGACTGACCAGACAAGACTAGAATGGTGGATCTGGCTGGCCACTCGGGGAAAAGCACCACAGGAGAAAGTCCCAGAAGACAGGTCCCTGCTCCTCTTTCAGGCCTGGCAAGCTGGTGTACACAGAATTGGCCCCAGTGCTCAAAGCCCAGGGCTGCTCAGGATGAGAACAGGAAATGGACCCCTGTACCAAAGGAACTGTGTCCCAGAGGCAAGACCAATGGCAGGTAAGGTGGGGACAGACCGCCTTTGTTTTAGACAAGAATAGGCCTTCCACTGAGTCATTTCACTTCATGTGTAAACAGAAATCAGTCTTATCTGCCAGCCTCACACATTTCAAGGGAAAATTAATAATAATGATAATAACAAATAATAAATAAAAAACATTATTTCTTTGGATGCAGGTAAGAAGTGTCCTTCACTGGCTTCCTTTCTAGTCAGACTTCTGTGGGCTACACTTCTGACATCTCAGTGACCCTTAGGAAAGCCAAAGCCAGAGGCACTTCTAAGACATGCTGTACCTGGCATCCAGGAAAACAGGTCCATAGGATAGGAAGAGAAGCAGCACTCAGAATGCTTAGAAGTAGCATGGATGATCAAAGGGCCTGACACAGTGGATGATCCAAGAGCTCACAGGAACGGGGATTACGTGTCCTGAAAAGGCAACATCTGAGGGGTGACTTAATTGCCATTTTTGAGTGATTTTACAAAAGATGGTGAACAGCTGTGGGCATCACCACAGAGCAGTAAATGCCAGGGCACACACATCATTTCCTGGATGGAATTTCCACTGCAAGACCCTCCTCTCAGTGGCATAGAGGAGAGGCTCGGCACTGAAGACTGAGAAAGTAGGTGTGGAGCTAAGTCCTCAGGTGAGAAGGCTGAAGGTTAGGCAAACATCTGTATGAGGTAAGTTTCTGGAGGTGCTATCATGTCCACCAGCTCAGGTGAAAACATCTCAGGGATTGAACTGTCTCTGAGGAATAGATGACAGGTGCCTCATAGAACGCCCACAGCTTGCAGGTGTGTGGTGTGGAAGACCATCTCCTGGCTCAGGGAGGATAAGTGGGTTTAGGACATCAGAGGGGGTCTGAAAAGGTGGCAGCACTTGAGCATGTAGTTGGAGCAGCTGCATCGTCCTGCATGCTGAGACAGGGCCACTGGAAGTGGAGGAAGACAGAGTAAGAAGACCCAAGTGCCTGTCCCACAGAGACAAGGTAAAGATAAGACTTGGCCTAGCCAGTAGCACCCAGAATGGAGCGAGAAGAAACCACCATGGCTACAAAACAAGGCTTGAGGCAGGGAGACCACATGGCAGGCTGCTAATTTGCAGGCGTGTGTGTAAGCATGCATACACGCACTCACTTTGGAGGCAGGGTCTCATAATGTAGCATAGGATGGCCTCAAACTCAGAATCCTCCTACTTCAGTCCCCTGAGTGGATGTGCTACCACTCCAATGCCAAGGGCATGGAGTGCCAGGGAAGGATATAGGGGGCTGAAAGATGGAGGGTGGACTCTGGACTCCATCAATCTCTGCAAGACAATGTTTTACAGAAAGCATGAGACTACACTGTGCCCATCTACAGCCAACTCTGAGGGTTTGTTCACTGGCAAACAGTAAAGCAGATACTGTTGCCATATTCAGTATCTGCACACAAGCTCTACGGTGGCACTAAAACAGAAAACAAAAACATCTCCAAGCACCGCCAAGTGAAGGCACAGAAGTAGCAGCTACCATTTATGCACCTACTATGTAAGAGTGGTGCAGACAAGATTTCACCTACACTGTAGAGAACGGCAAAACACCAGCATTATTATGACTCACGTAGAGATGAACAAAATTCTGAGAGGTAAGGAAACTTAACTAAGGCCACACAGATGGTACTTGAAGAGCTGGGATTCAAATTTACAAAGCCCCACTTTCCTTCCCATGCTAAACTTGGGCCTCATGACGAATCACTTGCCGCAGCAGTCTAGATGCGTCCACAGAAGCAGAACCTGTGCACCTGTGCCCAACACCGCTGTCCCTTCTCTCTAACACTTCTGATACTGAAGGTGGCCTGCTTCCTGCTGTGGCTGCCCTGCTTGTCATCTCTCCAATAACATTTCTGAAGAGACTGAGAGGCCCTTTCAGGGCAGAGATGTGAGGACACGAGAGCTTTCTAGGCTACATTCAGGAGCAAAAACTGTTCTCCCTTAGCTGGAAGGGAGCTCGAGTTTCAGATCACATTTCTCTGGAAAGATCCGAAGCATCTTATAACCATGATCACTTTGGTCCCTGCAATTGCTGTATGAAGTGGGTGGCAACTCTTTGAGCAGGTGTTGAATCTACTAGGTAGACTCTGGTCAAAGTCAGTGTGTCAGGGGGATTTCTAAGGCTCTGGTGTTTGTGCAGACATCACATTGCACTAAGCCTGTCTGGGGAACGGTGGAATAAGATGTTAGACCATAAGAAGATGCATGGATTAACACCCTCCCCCCCGAAAAGCAACCAAGCAAAGCCAAGCTTGAGGTGCTATAGGTGGCCTCATCTCCAAGGAAATGGGAGTCACCATAGAAAAAAGGCCCAATTTTCTGGGAAGAAAGGACCACATGTTTTCAGAGCAAAGAGAGCATCTATGCTGTTTTTGTTGTTCTGATCATTATTACTATGGACATGGTGCATCGGTGATTAAGGGAATAGCTGCCTGTCACAGTTGGACTGCAGTGTCTAAGCCAGTGGTGTATGTTGTCCTTTTGAGGTCTCGTGGCTTAAACAATTACAGCAGACAAGCAGAGGCATTTCCATGTAGCCAGGACCCAGGACACACAGGAAATGACCCTTCTGCATGTCTTACCACTATGAAAATTGATTCTATCCAGATAGCTAACAGAACATAGACCAAGGCTGAATGCCCTTCATATCTGTACTAGGGCATTCATTCTTAACACCCTATGGCTGAGACCTGGTACTGGGAGCAGCAGGAAGTGCTGCCCACTGGCTGCTTGCTTGTGTGAACCACACTTCACAGGGCAGCCTGGAGTTTAAGTGGGTTATCTCCAGACCCTCTGGGCTATGAATATGGCCACACTTAGTTAATACAGAAGGGAACAGAACACGCTGGCATCCCTGACATGATACTGCTTAGAAAAGTAAGCTGTGTTTAGAGCTTAGAAAGTGAACGAGTGATCTTCCCATGACATGGAAGTGAACAGACACAAGCACAGGCTTGTGGGAGGATTGGCTGCACACACCTAGATGTGCTTGCTGTGGTGAGGAGAAGCAGCAACTGTACCTGTGCATGGGCCTATCAGCGTGCTGGTGACTGAATGTGATGCTGCTATCATTCTTGGCTCCCGCTCTGCTGCCCCTTCCACAGCCCAGCACACAGTCACATCAGCTTCACATGAAGCAAAGGGCAGGCCTCAACAACTTTGGAAGTACAGGTACTAGGCAGAGTTTGAAATGGAAAGGTCCTTGTCCTAGAATACAACCTACATTCTATACAGGTTTTTAAACGTTGATAAGCCATGCTTTTCAACCCTTTCTCTACACGTGGAAGCAAACTATGTGTCTCAGAGCTTTCCAGGTATTACTCATTGTCTTGATCAAAACAAGGCATCTGTGCTCAGACAGTTAATGAAGACTGCTGATGAGGCATGGCAAGTAAGTGCTCCCTGCTCCACGGGGGAGGAAGAACAAGGGGTCTAAACAAACACATGAACATGCACACACAAACACCATAATTGACGGGCAAGAATTAATCAGTAACTGTGGCTGACACCAGAACCCGGGAGCCAAGGCTGCTGGACCAACTATTCCCCAGCAGGGAGGGCATAGTTTTTTGGCAGGGGGAGGATGGTGCACCTGTCTGGATGGCCTCCTGAGCGCTTTACTTTGCCCTTATCTCCTTCCCCTCCATACTGATTCTAGGGACAAGCAGCTGCCCACTGCACTTCAGAATGTGGCTTAGTGACCAAGAAAAGCCAGGCTCATACCAGGTTCCTCTATTCAACTTCACAACTAATCAGCCATTTGTAACTGTGGCACTCCTCACACAACCCATGGCTCTGTTCATTGCTTCAAAGCCCACTGCCACTGTACCCACCACTGAAATAACCCCAGTTCTCAAGATTTCTTGACTCAAATGCTCTAGTGGTTTCTAATGGATCTCCCAGCTTCTAGCCCTCCCATCCCCCTTCCCTTCCCCCACAATGCCTTGCCAGAGACATTTCCCAAGGCTGCAGCAGGCTCTGCCTTCAGGTCTCATTTCAAGTTGAAGGCTGATGAGTCTACTGTCTGCGCCCCTAGGACCCAGAACCTCACAGAGCCCTACATACATGGATTCTAATGCCCCGTGCTGGTGACTATAATGACCCATATTTTTGGTGGTTGGCTAGGATCTCTTTGAAGGCTGGTACTGGATTTATTCTTCCCCGTCTCACATAGTCCAGCCTAAAGCCTGCTATAGGAGATGCTCCACAGAGAGTGTTAATACATCGAGGCAAGACAACAGTGAGAGGCAGCTTGACACTGAAGCACTAGCCACTGTGCCTGCTCAGCATGGCTCAGGTGCCTAACAGATGTGCCAAAGGATCAGTTTGCAACTGGGGCCACAGATTAGAGGCTCCAGGGGGTAGATGTGCAGTCTTTGGAGGACCACATAAAATTAGTACAATATGCTGCATAGGTAATAGAGCAAGCCATCTGTTTGAGTAGGCAAACTAGATTTTGAGATTAGTTAGCCAGCAAGAAGATGTTTAAGTTTGAAAATATACTTGGTGAGGTAGACTTGCTGTAGGCAAGAGATTACGTTAACATTTAAGAGAATTCTTAATGAGATTTAAGCCTGCTAGTAAAGCATGATCCCACTGGGAAAGGTGCCCATCAAAGAGATGCAGTGAGTGGTTGGCAGCCACATAGGGCATCGACGCTGGCCTAATCTCCACAACTACAACAAACGTCTCTTTGTGGGTCCAGTGTGTTGCCTCAGTAAATATCCACAACAATAAAATCCAGGCCCTCAGAGCCAGAGGGCTCAGGGCATCCAAATGAACTCCATACTGCATCACGGAGATTAAAAGTAAGACAGATGTCCCAAACTAAAAGTGTACTGTGCTGTCTCACTGGAAACTGCTGTGTCTCTTCCCTAAGAACTTTGCCCCAAAGGAATGCACTTTGATAACCAACAGAAGAGGCCATACACCACATCTATAAATTAATTTCTCCCTCCCTCTCCCTCCCCACTTCTGCTCTATGTCCTAAAGAAGGGCCTCTATACTCTATCAGAGAACCTGAGCTATTGTCCTGAGGGCAGGTATAAAAGAAAAGAACATTATTGGCACTGTAGTACAGCAGTCAGCCACATGCCTAGCATTGTGAGGCTGTGAGCTTAACATCCAGTTATGAGGGGAAATACGTAAACCTTCCAGGTTTATTCTTGAATAATGAATAACCACATCTGGGATGATGTTTGCAGAAGAATCGCCACCTGTGCTGGGCGGTTTTTATGTCAACTTGACACAAGCTAGAGTCATCTGAGAAGAGGAAACTTCAATTGAGAAAATGGTTCCTTAAGATCTGACTGCAGGCAAACCTGTAAGGCATTTTCTTAGTTAGTGATTGATGTGGCAGGGCCCAGCCCATGGTGGGTGATGCCATCCCTGGGCTGCTGGTCCTCGGTTCTATTAGAAAGCAGGCTGAGCAAGCCAGTAATCAGCACCCCTCCATGGCTTCTGCATCAGCTCCTGACTCCAGGTTCCTACCCTGTTTGAGTTCCCATCCTGACTTCCTTCAATGATGAACAGTGATGTGGAAGTGTGAGCCAAATAAACCCTTTCCTCCCCAAGTGGTTTAGTCATGGTGTTTTATCACAGCAATGGTAACTCACTTTACTTAAGACACCATCACAATATGTCTACTTAAACAAACAAACAAACAACAACAAAATCAGGATGCTAAGCTGAAACATTTAAGGATCTTCCACACAAGGCTGTTCCTCAGCGCAGCCTCCTGACAAGCTGATTGTCCTGCCAAGTCACTGAAGCTGCAGGCCATCTTTGTGAATGAGCGCAGAAGGGCAGGAGTCAAGGAATCTATCAAGGACATGGACTTTGCATGATGTACAGATTAGCTTCATATTTGCATGTTTCTGCTCTATTTAAAAAAAATAGTGTTTGTTCAGTAAGATGGCTTCATGGGTAAAGGTTCTGACTGTGCCAGCCTGATGATCTGAGTTCAATCCCTGGAACTCACATTAAAGGTGGAAGGAAGATAATCCACTCCACAAAGTTGTTCTCAGACCACATCTGTGCTATGGGATGGTCCTTCTGCACACTGTGAATATGATTTTATCTCACCGGTTGATAATAAAAGTTGTTATTATGGCCTATGGCAAGACAGGATAAGGTTAGGCGGAAGAATCAAACTAGGACTCAGATGCAAGGAGCTACCCAAGAAGCAGGATGCTGGAGGACTGGTAAGCCATGGACTACATGGCAATAAATAGATGAATAGGAATGGGTTAATTTAAATGTAAGAGCTAGTTAATAATAAGCCTGAGCCATCAGCCAAACATTTATAATTAATATAAGCCTTTATATGATCATTTGGGAAGTGGTTGCTGGGTATTTGGGGGTTGCCGGTGGGACAGAAACTCCCCTCCGACTACACATAAGCACCTTGCTACATGTACCTGCACACAGAAATAAATCAGTATCAGGATTTAGCTCAGTGGCAGAGTGCTTGGTTAACAAGTATGAGCCCCTGTACTGAAAAGAAAGGCCACTACAGAACCAGGACTGACAGCAAGGCTTCTACCTTCTGAAGGACAGAAGGTGGGAGACAGGGTATGCAGAAAAGCTTCCATGTCTTCACAGCACGTCATCTTCTGCACTTAGCCTGGTGGCATTAATGCCTCAGTCTTGAGAACATCTAAGTTAGACTGCTTATCAGACAGACTCAGCAACATGCAAGTGACTGGCTTTGCATGAATCTAAGATAATATCTGTGTCAAAGAATTCGTGTCCACACTTGGAAATGTTTACATGCTTTAAAAACACAGCTAAACCTTCATGCCAAAGAAAGAAAAGTAATGTCAGCCCTTCAACAAAGAAACACTTAAATTGCTCAAGAAGTCCCTCTTTAATGTCTGGATATCAGTTTTGCTAATAGAAATTATGCTTTCAGGTGTTTATGTTTAGGAGTGAGGACAGGGCATTAGAAGACCCACGGTGGAGGAATCTGGATCTGTAACAGAGACTTTGGCTTCCTTGAATAGTCATGTGAGACCAGGTCCCTGCAAATGACCACATCCAACCATAAGTGTCAGGAAGTTTGCACTGAGCACGGAGATGAGAAAGTCTCAGGATGGAGCCAGTCCCTGTGGGCTCACACACTAAGAAAAAAGCTACTTAACTTTTGGAACCTCAGCTTCCCCAACTCTGGCGTCAGACTGCCACATGGGGCCCCAAGGTATAGACTGGTGACTCATATCAGTTTTCTTCTGTTGTTTTCTTGGTCAAACAGGGGTAAAAACATCACATACAAAAGAGTACTGTTCACCCAGGATGCTGCTCAGTTGGGTGAGTGCTTGCCTAGCATGCATCAGAGTTTGATCCATGGCATCACAGAAATTAGTTGTGGTGATGCACAC
>CABHPQ010178682.1:0-15333 GCA_902168405.1 Peromyscus aztecus
TACTCAACACAACACACACAGGCCATGAGAACACTTCTACTCAACACCACATATATAGGCCATGAGGATAGTTCTCAGCAGGACACACAGGCCATGAGAACACTTCTACTCAACATCACTCACACAGGCCATGAGAACAGTTCTGCTCAGCAGGACACACACAGACCACACACAGCAGTTAAAGCTTCTCAACTGCAGGGGTGAGGAGATGTAAAAAGCTGGGCATGGAGGCAAGGACCTGTTATCCCAGTGCTGGGGGAGTAGGGTGGGGGGTGGAGACAAGAGGATCTCAGGAGTTTGGTGGGCAACTAGCCTAGTCAATTGATGAGCTCCAGGTTCAGTGAGCTCTTGCAGAAGACTGAAATTCAATTCCCAGCACCCATGTTGGGTGGTGCAATACAGACAATAACTCTAGCTCCTGGTGATCTCATACACACACACACACACACACACACACACACACACACACACACACACACTCACTCACTCACTCATATATACATACACAAACAAAAATAAGTCTCTAAAAAACCTCAGGTGGAGAGTGTTAGAAGATGATACTAGGTGTCAACCTTTGGCTACCATAGTTGCATGCACAGGCACCACCACACACACACCCCCACACACACAAGTGTATATACACATACACACCATATACACAGAAGCATTTTTTTAGTTATTAATTTTTTTAGCTGTAATTTCGTGATTTTTTTTTCAGTCAGAGACTTGCTATGTAGTCTACACTCAGCTGAAACATACATGATCTTCCTTGCTTCAGGGCTGCAGTTATAGGCATGCCCCATGACACTCAATGCAGTTGCTACATCTTAAAAGTAAGGCATAGCAGATAAAGTTTCAATAGGTTAGTTCATCTTACAGTATCTGAAGGACTGGTCCATGACCCCTGTGGGCATAAAACCTAGAGACACTCCAGCCCCTTATGTAAAGTGGTACAGGTACAGCACATGGTCTTTCAGCTGTCTCCAGTTGGTTCAAAACCTAGCAGAGGGCACACTCCTGCTCCAGGAGGTCTGTAGGTGTTCAGTTCAGAGATGGTTTCTTTTAAAAATACTTTGACCTGTAACTGACTGAACTTGTGTAGAACCCAAAAATATGGGCACCAACTGTACATGTGTGGCTAACATGAACTCAAACACTACATTTCAATATGTGGCTGAATTTTTAAAATTAAATGTTTTACTTTATTTTTCTTTTTTCTTACTTCCTTCCTTTCCTCCTCCTCCTCTTCTTCATCTTCTTTATTGGTATGAGGCATCTTAATCTGATATTTTTGCAAATTTTATCTCTACCCAGATACTGGTTTTAACCATAAATGCTTGGTTTATATTTTTATTTCATAAAAACTACAGTTGAAAAGTAGATTCATTATTATACCTGAAATGTGTCAAACAACAATAGATTTATTAGCTTTTAAATTTAGACATATTTAATTAAGATTGGACTTAAGATTCAGCCACTCATGCCAAGTGTTGGCACAAGCCTGCAACCCCACACTCAGGAGGCAAACCAGCAGGGTCTGTGTGTCCCAGGCCAGCCTGGGCTACATGGCAAGTTTTAGCTCAGCTTGGGCTATGCAATAGGACCTTGTCTCAATAACGAACTAACTAAAGTTTAGGAGTGTGGGTATATAGATACAGTTCAGTGCTTGATGCTGTGCATTGCCAGTCACTGCTCTCTCAGACAGTGACCCCTGAGCATCAAAAGGGGCTTGGCAGAAGAATGGAAACATGCTCAACACAGTGAGTAATGTGGGGTGCACCAGATATAACACCTCTTCCTGGGAGACAGCTCGCGACACACACAAACAGCAACAACATAAAGCCAGTTACGATGGATTCAATACAGAAGACAGACGCTGGAGAGATTGAAAAGAGCATGTGTAAAAGAGACTGATGTTTGGAGTCTGGCAGTTATGGTTGCCCATATATACCCAGAAGGGTGGGACAAAAAGTTCTAACAGGATAGCCTTGGGCAGTATGGAAAGCATCAAACAGCATGCCAGAGAGCATTTTTAGAACACTGCCAATAAAGAGAGTTTCACTGAAGATGGATTTGAACTGTTTTGGGAAAACTCACTTGATATTGATGTGGATGACAGACAGACAGACAGACAGACAGACAGAAAAGAGTTTGGCTGCTACATGACCAATTAGCTACTGCACTAGCCCAGGCAAAATACAATGAGGAAAGAGTGCAGGTTCTGGGGAATAGGATTGTGGATTTGCTTACACAGGGACCTCAGTAACTGACAAGTTCCAGAAGGATCTTAAGAATGAGAGGAGGGTGCTATAGGATGGTCTGTATGTCAAATTACTCTGATTGGTCAATAAATAAAACACTGATTGGCCAGTGGCGAGGCAGGAAGTACAGGCGGGAGAGGAGAAAAGAGCAGGAAGGTGGAAGGAGACACTGCCAGCCGCCGCCAGGACAAGCAGCTTGTAAAGATGCCGGTAAGCCATGAGCCACGTGGCAAGGTATAGATTTATAGAAATGGATTAATTTAAGATATAAAGACAGTTAGCAAGAAGCCTGCCATGGCCATACAATTTGTAAGCACTATAAGTCTCTGTGTTTACTTGGTTGGGTCTGAGCGGCTGTGGGACTGGCAGGTGAGAGAGATTTGTCCTGACTGTGGGCCAGGCAGGAAAACTCTGGCCACAGGGGGGTTCAGAGGCTCTGTAGCAATTAGACCAAGGAGAACAAAGAGCCTGCATGGAGAAATGCCATCTCTAGGGCTCTGTACAGAGATGTCATAACGAAGGTTAAAACATGACCATGCGGTGAGGGGGCTCAGGGCAGACATGGAAAGAAACAAGCATGTATGGCATTGATTGAGTATGCCAATCGAGCATCTGGGCAATGGTATGATGGCAGTCAGCAGTCTTCACTCTGCCTGGGGTCTAACACAAATGGGATTGAGATGGCTGTATGTACACACTAAGACACTATATAGAAGGTCTGTGTATCCTCAGGAGGGTTCTGGAACCAATCCCTGGTGGACACCAGGAGACAGCTGTATACTATTCCAACATGAGGTTGGGGAGCTGACAAAATTTAGTCTGGTATCTCTCAGGAAGCAGCACAGCCATCAACACTTGCTCTTCAGCTTATACCAAAGGAAAAAGGAAAGTAATGGAGATACACTATCTAAAAACTCTTAGAATAAAGTTCTACTTTATTTTTAAAAGGCTGAACACCTACTACACACAGAAAGCAGGTGTCAGCAGGCCTGGATCCCCACTGAGACTGACATAGTAGTAGCTCCACAGTTCAGACTTTGCTTCTGGTTGGCCTTGCTAGAGCTAATTGTTTTTAGTTTACAAATGGTAGAGAGCATACCCACCATGCACAGGGCCCTGAGTTCCACCTCTTGTATCTCAAAACCAAACAAAAAAGGTAGAGAAAGCACAAAATACGTACTTATAGATTGTGAATAATGGCTGAAAAGGTGTATATCAAAGCGTATACATCTCTAGATGCCAGCCACAGTGGTGCGCACTTGGGACCCAGCCACAGTGGTACGCACTTGGGACCCAGCCACAGTGGTGCGCACTTGGGACCCAGCCACAGTGGTGCGCACTTGGGACCCAGCACTTAGGAAGTACTGAAGTGGGGCAGCCTCAGTTATGAGAAAGTCCAAGGCCAGCGTGGGCTATATGAGACCCTGCCTCAAAGACTACAGCAAAGAAAAATAAGTCACCTCCAGGTCATTTCAATTTCTTATATATAGTCTTTTTATACTCTAAAATATAAAATGTGCAATGTTTTCATAGAAAAATTGTCATAAAAGGCAACAAGACCGAGGACATAGACAATTTCAGTCTTTGTAAGGTCAAAGGTTACAGGGCTGAGGTATTCTTTAAAGAGGTTGGCTCTAATTCTTTGTCTCTGTGGGTCTCCCTGCCTACTTCAGCTGTTCCTCAAGCTAGGTCCATTACTTTGTTTTTATGATTTCCGTTCAGCATAACCGTAAAGGAAAGTTGAGGCAGACCTTCCCGAGAAGACAAAAAGCCTCTGCAGCCTGTGGGATGGAAACTTCATAAGAGAACATGGGTCTCTGTCATCAGAGAATTCAAATGCTGGAGGACAGAAATTCTGAAGAGAACAAAGAGCAGAGAGCCTGCCAGTGGTGTTCTGTCACTCCAGGGCAGGCACACTAGTAACTTTATATTATAATGACGGGATGAAGAACAAGGTGTCCCATTCACTCTGCGCTCCTGCCACCACAGGGTCTCAGGCCCTGCCAAGCATTTCACTGAAGTGGAAACAAAAAGAAACTTACAAGGAGTGTGAAAAGGGCTGGGAGCAGGTAGATCACCAGCAGCCACATAAATAACCAGAGAACTAGGTGGGGAAAGAGGGAGATGATGAAAAGACACCCTGGGATCACTCACCAGCCAAACGTATGCACTAAGTCGGGCCTGTTTCTGTCTGCTGCTGCTGTTTTTACTGAACAGTGATGCACTCAGGGAAATGCCAGTGGGCCTTAAAGATAAGTTACAGCTGGTAAGCCTCATTGCACCCGGCTGTTTCATCAGTTCAAGGTAGAAAGTCTGTCCATGCTAAGCTGTCATTAATGCAACGAGAACTTTGGAAGAAAAGGTTAAGCTCAGAGGCCCATCTCACTCTTCCTTATTCCTTTCTGCAGTTTGTAAGAAGCAACTTCCCCTGCTGCCGCTAAGAGGAGGGTCAGCCCAGCCTCATACTTCACCTGGGGCAGCCTGCTTCTGGGCATGCACTGCTCAGGGTTCAGGACTTTCCTTCCCTCCTGGCTAGCTGATGCAAAAAAAAGGGGGCTTATTCTAGAGCAGGGAATTGGGGGTTGCTGAGCTTCTAACTCGGCCCAGCTTTCAGCCACACCAAGAATGCCTAGGAGCCTTCTACAGCCTGGCATACTCACACAAAGCAAACTCCACAGAGACTGCCAGACACGCCCCATCTAAAACACTGCAGGGTGAGGCTGGTTCTCAGAGTCCTCTTGTTTGGAAGTCACCTTCTTAGAAACCACAGGCTCTCGTGACATACCTGACCTTAAAGTGCTGCCTTCCAGGCCCCATGCTGCCTCACCTCACCAGTTCTGTTTAGTTTTCATTTCTTTTTTGGTTCCCAGAGAGATTGAACCAAACAAGTAACTGAGCGGGTGGTGTCCATTTCTGAACTGAAGGCAGTGTCTCCCAGCGAGCTAATGGTGGCTGGTCGTAACATTTCTCCTTGTTTGAAGGCTATTTGAACACCTTCCTCTGCATTTCATGGGTCACAGACATTCATAGACACCCAGACACTTCCAAGCAGAAGCTCATATAACCAGCCACAAAACCAGAAATAAGCAGGTTACAGGGACTGGCTTGCCTGAACGCGGGGCCAAATTTTCACTGCCACAAGGGTCTGTCCACAGCACCAAGGCCTACTACAATAATAGCTCTGGTCCTTAACCCAGCATTCTGGCTAGGGAGGAGCCAGAATCCAGGAGCTGGGTTACCCAATAGATTCTAGAAGCATGGATCTGGGCAATAAGCAGCCCCTCTGCTCTAGGCTAGGTGTTCCCCTAGGGCTGGTAAAGACTCCTCTCTCACAGCTACCTACGACCTGAAAGGGGTGGGGGAACTGAGTCCAGGTCCCCAAGACAAGGCAATGACTAAATGCATAGAGAAGTGGCCTGGTGCAGGCCCTTAAGTATACTAGGGAGGAAGTTGAAAGGCAGGGATTGGAAGGAAAACAAGTGTCATGGTCAGGTAAAAGCTGTGGCAAACCAGATTGCCTGTTTGGGTATACCCAAGACCCAACTAGAAGCCTCCTGCTTAACCCACTGCAGGTATTAAACTGTTGCTTGGAGACTCCACCCAAAATACCTAGCATGCTTTGGATGACCTCACTTAACACACAATGCAGTGGCCACTGTCACATCCACCTACACCCCACAATACTCATGCCAGTGGCTACTGGGAGTCAACACCTTCATAGACATATTTAAAACATCACAGTCTAGGCTGAGAAGCTAACAGTAAGCTTTACTCTGTTTCCAAAATAGTTATTTCAGGTACCTTGGGTATTCCGGAACACTCAAGCCAATCACGGACGATGTTCTCAACAGACAGGCCGAGCCTTCAGAAACAAAACAAGAACCGAATGGTTAAATACTTTAGAGCACACATGGCCAGGACATGGCTAAGTACTCGGGCAGAGGAGGAACCCACCATCAGGGTGATCTCTCCAGGAAACAGGAACATCTGTATATGGGAGCTGTAGAGTGACAGGCACATAGCAACAGGCGCCTTTAATGCTTTGAGGTGACCTTTAGGAGGACCAGGAATGTTCCTAGACTGCCTGCCTGCTAGAGGAGGTGAGGCAAGTGTGCCAATACGTCTGTGAACTGGACAGTAATACAGGCACAAGAACAGGACACACGGTGCTCAGCCCACCTGTCTGGTTTCCGGGTAGGACCACATCAAGTCTCTCTGTGCAATATTATGAATGCTTGTTACATTGGCTGAGATTGTTTTGCTTTCTTGATCTGCTGACTTCATGAGCTTATAAAATCACTAAATATCTGGGATATCAATAGCTGCTGGTCTTCCTTCAGCAAACCCACCTCCCTTCATCCCCTTCCAGACAATTCCTGCCCAGGAAGAAGGCAGCCTGCCCCCTTGGGTAACCCCCATCACTCCCCGTCCTCAACTTGAACAGTGTCTAGCGCACTTGGGACTGAATGATTTGGTTACATCACTTTTACTGTCTCCTTGAAGGATGGAAGCTCTCTAGCTACCAATCCCAGCACTCATCATGTTCCTGGTAGGAAAGCAGGTTTCTGTGGAGATACTTTTATATGAATGAATGAATGAATGAATGAATGAATACACATTTCTTGGGGCAAGGAGATAGTTCTGCAGGTAAAGCCTCTGGTATTCAAGCCTGATAACCAAAGTTCCATCCTAGAACCCACATATAAAGCTCGTTGTGGCAGCACGCCATGTGGAATCCCAGAACTCCTCTCATGGGAAGGGGAGACAGGACAGCTGCTTTGAAATCTGTGGGCCAGCGAGCAGAAAACAAGAGACACCCTGCTTTAGCAAGGTGGAAGTTGAGAACTGACTCTCCAAAGTTGTCTTCTATCAACCACGCACAGGCATATGAACACACACAGGCACATAAATAAATTTAAGCATCAAAGCAACTCCCCTCTACAATTTCTCTATTGACAACAGAAGTTGTAGAAATATACAATATAATAGAAGGCCAAGTGTGGTCCACATGGGCTTTTGGTTGGGAATCAGCTTTCAGTGGGCTGGGGAAACAGCACCTACTAGGGAAGAAATAGGTTATGCAGGGAGAGGGTATGAATTTCTACAGCCAGTGTTTCTCTATAGGACTAGTAGGCAGAAGATGGGGAGAGAACCTAAGAAGTCAGAGGGACTACCTCTTCAGGTCTTCCTGGTCTTCAGAATCAGTGGAATTTCTGAATACACCTCATAAGAAAGCCTGTGCCACCATCACTAGTCCTTTTCATCAGTTGCTACCATTTAGTAGTGTCAACCCAGAGCAAACAGCCAAGTGCTCTGTAAATTTTGGGCTCAGAGACATATGTGTGGTGAAGGGAAGACACTGCTCTCCAGAGCATTTTTCAGGAGGACCACTGTCCTCCCTTGAGTTTGGAAGAAAGTCTGGAAACACCGTCAGTGGACTTGACTGACCAGACAAGACTAGAATGGTGGATCTGGCTGGCCACTCGGGGAAAAGCACCACAGGAGAAAGTCCCAGAAGACAGGTCCCTGCTCCTCTTTCAGGCCTGGCAAGCTGGTGTACACAGAATTGGCCCCAGTGCTCAAAGCCCAGGGCTGCTCAGGATGAGAACAGGAAATGGACCCCTGTACCAAAGGAACTGTGTCCCAGAGGCAAGACCAATGGCAGGTAAGGTGGGGACAGACCGCCTTTGTTTTAGACAAGAATAGGCCTTCCACTGAGTCATTTCACTTCATGTGTAAACAGAAATCAGTCTTATCTGCCAGCCTCACACATTTCAAGGGAAAATTAATAATAATGATAATAACAAATAATAAATAAAAAACATTATTTCTTTGGATGCAGGTAAGAAGTGTCCTTCACTGGCTTCCTTTCTAGTCAGACTTCTGTGGGCTACACTTCTGACATCTCAGTGACCCTTAGGAAAGCCAAAGCCAGAGGCACTTCTAAGACATGCTGTACCTGGCATCCAGGAAAACAGGTCCATAGGATAGGAAGAGAAGCAGCACTCAGAATGCTGAGAAGTAGCATGGATGATCAAAGGGCCTGACACAGTGGATGATCCAAGAGCTCACAGGAACGGGGATTACGTGTCCTGAAAAGGCAACATCTGAGGGGTGACTTAATTGCCATTTTTGAGTGATTTTACAAAAGATGGTGAACAGCTGTGGGCATCACCACAGAGCAGTAAATGCCAGGGCACACACATCATTTCCTGGATGGAATTTCCACTGCAAGACCCTCCTCTCAGTGGCATAGAGGAGAGGCTGGGCACTGAAGACTGAGAAAGTAGGTGTGGAGCTAAGTCCTCAGGTGAGAAGGCTGAAGGTTAGGCAAACATCTGTATGAGGTAAGTTTCTGGAGGTGCTATCATGTCCACCAGCTCAGGTGAAAACATCTCAGGGATTGAACTGTCTCTGAGGAATAGATGACAGGTGCCTCATAGAACGCCCACAGCTTGCAGGTGTGTGGTGTGGAAGACCATCTCCTGGCTCAGGGAGGATAAGTGGGTTTAGGACATCAGAGGGGGTCTGAAAAGGTGGCAGCACTTGAGCATGTAGTTGGAGCAGCTGCATCGTCCTGCATGCTGAGACAGGGCCACTGGAAGTGGAGGAAGACAGAGTAAGAAGACCCAAGTGCCTGTCCCACAGAGACAAGGTAAAGATAAGACTTGGCCTAGCCAGTAGCACCCAGGATGGAGCGAGAAGAAACCACCATGGCTACAAAACAAGGCTTGAGGCAGGGAGACCACATGGCAGGCTGCTAATTTGCAGGCGTGTGTGTAAGCATGCATACACGCACTCACTTTGGAGGCAGGGTCTCATAATGTAGCATAGGATGGCCTCAAACTCAGAATCCTCCTACTTCAGTCCCCTGAGTGGATGTGCTACCACTCCAATGCCAAGGGCATGGAGTGCCAGGGAAGGATATAGGGGGCTGAAAGATGGAGGGTGGACTCTGGACTCCATCAATCTCTGCAAGACAATGTTTTACAGAAAGCATGAGACTACACTGTGCCCATCTACAGCCAACTCTGAGGGTTTGTTCACTGGCAAACAGTAAAGCAGATACTGTTGCCATATTCAGTATCTGCACACAAGCTCTACGGTGGCACTAAAACAGAAAACAAAAACATCTCCAAGCACCGCCAAGTGAAGGCACAGAAGTAGCAGCTACCATTTATGCACCTACTATGTAAGAGTGGTGCAGACAAGATTTCACCTACACTGTAGAGAACGGCAAAACACCAGCATTATTATGACTCACGTAGAGATGAACAAAATTCTGAGAGGTAAGGAAACTTAACTAAGGCCACACAGATGGTACTTGAAGAGCTGGGATTCAAATTTACAAAGCCCCACTTTCCTTCCCATGCTAAACTTGGGCCTCATGACGAATCACTTGCCGCAGCAGTCTAGATGCGTCCACAGAAGCAGAACCTGTGCACCTGTGCCCAACACCGCTGTCCCTTCTCTCTAACACTTCTGATACTGAAGGTGGCCTGCTTCCTGCTGTGGCTGCCCTGCTTGTCATCTCTCCAATAACATTTCTGAAGAGACTGAGAGGCCCTTTCAGGGCAGAGATGTGAGGACACGAGAGCTTTCTAGGCTACATTCAGGAGCAAAAACTGTTCTCCCTTAGCTGGAAGGGAGCTCGAGTTTCAGATCACATTTCTCTGGAAAGATCCGAAGCATCTTATAACCATGATCACTTTGGTCCCTGCAATTGCTGTATGAAGTGGGTGGCAACTCTTTGAGCAGGTGTTGAATCTACTAGGTAGACTCTGGTCAAAGTCAGTGTGTCAGGGGGATTTCTAAGGCTCTGGTGTTTGTGCAGACATCACATTGCACTAAGCCTGTCTGGGGAACGGTGGAATAAGATGTTAGACCATAAGAAGATGCATGGATTAACACCCTCCCCCCCGAAAAGCAACCAAGCAAAGCCAAGCTTGAGGTGCTATAGGTGGCCTCATCTCCAAGGAAATGGGAGTCACCATAGAAAAAAGGCCCAATTTTCTGGGAAGAAAGGACCACATGTTTTCAGAGCAAAGAGAGCATCTATGCTGTTTTTGTTGTTCTGATCATTATTACTATGGACATGGTGCATCGGTGATTAAGGGAATAGCTGCCTGTCACAGTTGGACTGCAGTGTCTAAGCCAGTGGTGTATGTTGTCCTTTTGAGGTCTCGTGGCTTAAACAATTACAGCAGACAAGCAGAGGCATTTCCATGTAGCCAGGACCCAGGACACACAGGAAATGACCCTTCTGCATGTCTTACCACTATGAAAATTGATTCTATCCAGATAGCTAACAGAACATAGACCAAGGCTGAATGTCCTTCATATCTGTACTAGGGCATTCATTCTTAACACCCTATGGCTGAGACCTGGTACTGGGAGCAGCAGTAAGTGCTGCCCACTGGCTGCTTGCTTGTGTGAACCACACTTCACAGGGCAGCCTGGAGTTTAAGTGGGTTATCTCCAGACCCTCTGGGCTATGAATATGGCCACACTTAGTTAATACAGAAGGGAACAGAACACGCTGGCATCCCTGACATGATACTGCTTAGAAAAGTAAGCTGTGTTTAGAGCTTAGAAAGTGAACGAGTGATCTTCCCATGACATGGAAGTGAACAGACACAAGCACAGGCTTGTGGGAGGATTGGCTGCACACACCTAGATGTGCTTGCTGTGGTGAGGAGAAGCAGCAACTGTACCTGTGCATGGGCCTATCAGCGTGCTGGTGACTGAATGTGACGCTGCTATCATTCTTGGCTCCCGCTCTGCTGCCCCTTCCACAGCCCAGCACACAGTCACATCAGCTTCACATGAAGCAAAGGGCAGGCCTCAACAACTTTGGAAGTACAGGTACTAGGCAGAGTTTGAAATGGAAAGGTCCTTGTCCTAGAATACAACCTACATTCTATACAGGTTTTTAAACGTTGATAAGCCATGCTTTTCAACCCTTTCTCTACACGTGGAAGCAAACTATGTGTCTCAGAGCTTTCCAGGTATTACTCATTGTCTTGATCAAAACAAGGCATCTGTGCTCAGACAGTTAATGAAGACTGCTGATGAGGCATGGCAAGTAAGTGCTCCCTGCTCCACGGGGGAGGAAGAACAAGGGGTCTAAACAAACACATGAACATGCACACACAAACACCATAATTGACGGGCAAGAATTAATCAGTAACTGTGGCTGACACCAGAACCCGGGAGCCAAGGCTGCTGGACCAACTATTCCCCAGCAGGGAGGGCATAGTTTTTTGGCAGGGGGAGGATGGTGCACCTGTCTGGATGGCCTCCTGAGCGCTTTACTTTGCCCTTATCTCCTTCCCCTCCATACTGATTCTAGGGACAAGCAGCTGCCCACTGCACTTCAGAATGTGGCTTAGTGACCAAGAAAAGCCAGGCTCATACCAGGTTCCTCTATTCAACTTCACAACTAATCAGCCATTTGTAACTGTGGCACTCCTCACACAACCCATGGCTCTGTTCATTGCTTCAAAGCCCACTGCCACTGTACCCACCACTGAAATAACCCCAGTTCTCAAGATTTCTTGACTCAAATGCTCTAGTGGTTTCTAATGGATCTCCCAGCTTCTAGCCCTCCCATCCCCCTTCCCTTCCCCCACAATGCCTTGCCAGAGACATTTCCCAAGGCTGCAGCAGGCTCTGCCTTCAGGTCTCATTTCAAGTTGAAGGCTGATGAGTCTACTGTCTGCGCCCCTAGGACCCAGAACCTCACAGAGCCCTACATACATGGATTCTAATGCCCCGTGCTGGTGACTATAATGACCCATATTTTTGGTGGTTGGCTAGGATCTCTTTGAAGGCTGGTACTGGATTTATTCTTCCCCGTCTCACATAGTCCAGCCTAAAGCCTGCTATAGGAGATGCTCCACAGAGAGTGTTAATACATCGAGGCAAGACAACAGTGAGAGGCAGCTTGACACTGAAGCACTAGCCACTGTGCCTGCTCAGCATGGCTCAGGTGCCTAACAGATGTGCCAAAGGATCAGTTTGCAACTGGGGCCACAGATTAGAGGCTCCAGGGGGTAGATGTGCAGTCTTTGGAGGACCACATAAAATTAGTACAATATGCTGCATAGGTAATAGAGCAAGCCATCTGTTTGAGTAGGCAAACTAGATTTTGAGATTAGTTAGCCAGCAAGAAGATGTTTAAGTTTGAAAATATACTTGGTGAGGTAGACTTGCTGTAGGCAAGAGATTACTTTAACATTTAAGAGAATTCTTAATGAGATTTAAGCCTGCTAGTAAAGCATGATCCCACTGGGAAAGGTGCCCATCAAAGAGATGCAGTGAGTGGTTGGCAGCCACATAGGGCATCGACGCTGGCCTAATCTCCACAACTACAACAAACGTCTCTTTGTGGGTCCAGTGTGTTGCCTCAGTAAATATCCACAACAATAAAATCCAGGCCCTCAGAGCCAGAGGGCTCAGGGCATCCAAATGAACTCCATACTGCATCACGGAGATTAAAAGTAAGACAGATGTCCCAAACTAAAAGTGTACTGTGCTGTCTCACTGGAAACTGCTGTGTCTCTTCCCTAAGAACTTTGCCCCAAAGGAATGCACTTTGATAACCAACAGAAGAGGCCATACACCACATCTATAAATTAATTTCTCCCTCCCTCTCCCTCCCCACTTCTGCTCTATGTCCTAAAGAAGGGCCTCTATACTCTATCAGAGAACCTGAGCTATTGTCCTGAGGGCAGGTATAAAAGAAAAGAACATTATTGGCACTGTAGTACAGCAGTCAGCCACATGCCTAGCATTGTGAGGCTGTGAGCTTAACATCCAGTTATGAGGGGAAATACGTAAACCTTCCAGGTTTATTCTTGAATAATGAATAACCACATCTGGGATGATGTTTGCAGAAGAATCGCCACCTGTGCTGGGCGGTTTTTATGTCAACTTGACACAAGCTAGAGTCATCTGAGAAGAGGAAACTTCAATTGAGAAAATGGTTCCTTAAGATCTGACTGCAGGCAAACCTGTAAGGCATTTTCTTAGTTAGTGATTGATGTGGCAGGGCCCAGCCCATGGTGGGTGATGCCATCCCTGGGCTGCTGGTCCTCGGTTCTATTAGAAAGCAGGCTGAGCAAGCCAGTAATCAGCACCCCTCCATGGCTTCTGCATCAGCTCCTGACTCCAGGTTCCTACCCTGTTTGAGTTCCCATCCTGACTTCCTTCAATGATGAACAGTGATGTGGAAGTGTGAGCCAAATAAACCCTTTCCTCCCCAAGTGGTTTAGTCATGGTGTTTTATCACAGCAATGGTAACTCACTTTACTTAAGACACCATCACAATATGTCTACTTAAACAAACAAACAAACAACAACAAAATCAGGATGCTAAGCTGAAACATTTAAGGATCTTCCACACAAGGCTGTTCCTCAGCGCAGCCTCCTGACAAGCTGATTGTCCTGCCAAGTCACTGAAGCTGCAGGCCATCTTTGTGAATGAGCGCAGAAGGGCAGGAGTCAAGGAATCTATCAAGGACATGGACTTTGCATGATGTACAGATTAGCTTCATATTTGCATGTTTCTGCTCTATTTAAAAAAAATAGTGTTTGTTCAGTAAGATGGCTTCATGGGTAAAGGTTCTGACTGTGCCAGCCTGATGATCTGAGTTCAATCCCTGGAACTCACATTAAAGGTGGAAGGAAGATAATCCACTCCACAAAGTTGTTCTCAGACCACATCTGTGCTATGGGATGGTCCTTCTGCACACTGTGAATATGATTTTATCTCACCGGTTGATAATAAAAGTTGTTATTATGGCCTATGGCAAGACAGGATAAGGTTAGGCGGAAGAATCAAACTAGGACTCAGATGCAAGGAGCTACCCAAGAAGCAGGATGCTGGAGGACTGGTAAGCCATGGACTACA
This sequence comes from Peromyscus aztecus, assembly GCA_902168405.1. NCBI lineage: Eukaryota > Metazoa > Chordata > Mammalia > Rodentia > Cricetidae > Peromyscus > Peromyscus aztecus. Next base: position 14,176 of record CABHPQ010178682.1, read on the forward strand.
TGGCAATAAATAGATGAATAGGAATGGGTTAATTTAAATGTAAGAGCTAGTTAATAATAAGCCTGAGCCATCAGCCAAACATTTATAATTAATATAAGCCTTTATATGATCATTTGGGAAGTGGTTGCTGGGTATTTGGGGGTTGCCGGTGGGACAGAAACTCCCCTCCGACTACACATAAGCACCTTGCTACATGTACCTGCACACAGAAATAAATCAGTATCAGGATTTAGCTCAGTGGCAGAGTGCTTGGTTAACAAGTATGAGCCCCTGTACTGAAAAGAAAGGCCACTACAGAACCAGGACTGACAGCAAGGCTTCTACCTTCTGAAGGACAGAAGGTGGGAGACAGGGTATGCAGAAAAGCTTCCATGTCTTCACAGCACGTCATCTTCTGCACTTAGCCTGGTGGCATAAATCCTCAGTCTTGAGAACATCTAAGTTAGACTGCTTATCAGACAGACTCAGCAACATGCAAGTGACTGGCTTTGCATGAATCTAAGATAATATCTGTGTCAAAGAATTCGTGTCCACACTTGGAAATGTTTACATGCTTTAAAAACACAGCTAAACCTTCATGCCAAAGAAAGAAAAGTAATGTCAGCCCTTCAACAAAGAAACACTTAAATTGCTCAAGAAGTCCCTCTTTAATGTCTGGATATCAGTTTTGCTAATAGAAATTATGCTTTCAGGTGTTTATGTTTAGGAGTGAGGACAGGGCATTAGAAGACCCACGGTGGAGGAATCTGGATCTGTAACAGAGACTTTGGCTTCCTTGAATAGTCATGTGAGACCAGGTCCCTGCAAATGACCACATCCAACCATAAGTGTCAGGAAGTTTGCACTGAGCACGGAGATGAGAAAGTCTCAGGATGGAGCCAGTCCCTGTGGGCTCACACACTAAGAAAAAAGCTACTTAACTTTTGGAACCTCAGCTTCCCCAACTCTGGCGTCAGACTGCCACATGGGGCCCCAAGGTATAGACTGGTGACTCATATCAGTTTTCTTCTGTTGTTTTCTTGGTCAAACAGGGGTAAAAACATCACATACAAAAGAGTACTGTTCACCCAGGATGCTGCTCAGTTGGGTGAGTGCTTGCCTAGCATGCATGAGAGTTTGATCCATGGCATCACAGAAATTAGTTGTGGTGATGCACAC
>CABHPQ010178689.1:0-16601 GCA_902168405.1 Peromyscus aztecus
AGGAGATTGCTGTGTTCACCTTATGAGGAGATTGCTGTGTTCACCTTTTGGATCGCCCAGGAGACACACTCCCGTGACGTCTCATGGTACTGTAATAGTATGACTAATAAAAAGCTTCCACAGGGTGTCTAGTTGTGATCTTATCAAGGGTAAAGCAAGCTGAGCTGGTAACACAAATAATAGTAATGGTGATGGTTACCATAGTACCAAGAAGGCTGGTAAAAAGTTACAGCAAGCAACAAGGGCAGAAAGTGTGGAAGCAGAGGCAACTGGGATGATGATTAAAAAAAAAAAAACATGGAAGAAGGCAAGTGAATTATGCAAGGCATAATAAATCCTGGGAAAGTCAAAGGTGTGAAGGTTGCGGGCTCTAGTCACTAGATGAGTTCTTGTGAATTTCAAGGCCCTATGAATCCTAAGTAGCATTATTCAAGACGAAAGAGCTGTATTACTAGCCAATGCTAGTACTTACAAATATGCTTAAAAGGAGTAACATTAGTCATGATCTGCTACTGTTTTTGCTGTGAGCACTGAAGTACTGATTACTAAGTGCCATAGTCAAGGCCCAGGGCAGCAAGTTTTTAACAGTTTTCGTATTGAGAGCTAAGATCTATCAGTTTAAAAATTGCAATAGTAAGATTGATTCAAAAAAATGGCTTTACTCCAAACTTCAGATCATTCTCTATGTGTGTGTTTTATGTTATAAATGTATGGATACTACTTTGTCACACATGGGGACGTCTATAATCATTCAAGATACAGGAGGCATTCATTACAACAAAGATCTTCTAGTATCAAGATTTATTTATGAGTTTAAATAGTGTTTAGATCACCACTAAGTGTTAGTGTCCTTTATCCTGACATATTTATGAGTGCTTGAGTGTTTCTTCCATAAACCTGAGGATTCCATAATAAATTACATTATACTTTCTGGCTTTGCCTCTCATTTACATTACTGATAGTGGAGACTGAAAAGTATTAAATTTAGTCTTGTTCTTTCTGTCTTCCCTGCACCCTACACAAACACAGTTACCAACATATCCCAGGCAGATGTTGGACTCTGGATTGTCCTTCCTCAACCTCCAGAGCACTACAAGCATGGAACGATCCACCACACCAAAACTTTTCTGTCTGCTCCTTATTTCTTAGTGGGGTAAGATTCTTTACTTCACCATTGCCTTTCCTTAAATAACATGTTCATCCATTCTTTAATGAGTGGGGACAAATAAATACTCTTCATTTATATTCATCTGAAGATATTTTTAATTATACTACACTCTGAATGTTTTTGTGTGTGTGTGTTTAGATGTAAAATTCCATTGACAGATTTTTTCAATACTTGAATAATGCAAAATTTCCTGTCAATTTTCATTGAGAGATCCACTTTAGTTCAAGTATTCCTCTAGACAAGGTGTTTCTTTTATCTTTTGGGCTGAAGGATTCCACAAGCAGAACCTCTCTATATTTTAGACCTTCTAATAAACCTAAACTTATTTCAATATATAGATCGAATGAGTTATTTAAGATAATGAATAAGTATTTTCCTCATGAGAATATGCATTCGTAAAATATCTCAAATACACAATTCATAAACTGATGTTTCAAGCCAGCTTTTGACTAACAATGAATGGTCAATGTACGTCTGTTTCAGTATTTTCCTCATACTAATATCAAATTCTTAGAGCTGTTCTTGAGTCCTGAGAATGTTCTGGTCCTAGTTTATACAGGGTCAGTCAAGGCATATGGAACACAAGTAGCACAGTATTTGATGTTTCTGTCATTTTGACTTTAATTATGCTTTGAAGTAAAATGTGATTAGTCTTCATCCTCTTCACCATTGCCATCATTGGTTTTGCAAGCAGGGCCTTGCTTTGTAGTCCAGGATGACATTGACATTCGGTTCTTTTTGCATCACTCTCTTAAGCACAGTGATTTCATGCATTTGCTGCCATGCTGGGGGAAAAACATAACTTTTATTATATGAAGTTAAAATCAATGATATTTCTAGATCATGTCATTTCAGAACATTTTTTTTTTTTGGTTTTTCGAGACAGGGTTTCTCTGTGTAGCTTTGCGCCTTTCCTAGAGCTCACTCTGTAGACCAGGCTGGCCTCGAACTCACAGAGATCCGCCTGCCTCTGCCTCCCCAGTGCTGGGATTAAAGGCGTGCGCCACCACCGCCCGGCCATTTCAGAACATTTTATTTATTTTGTTGTATAACCTCCTTTCCCACAATACAGCATTCTGTCTCTTTCATGTAAACACTGTTTTAAGGTAAGATTCATGAGCTATCTTCAGCCAAGACCCTCGTTTTGTGATTTATAATTTCCCGACCTCCTCCTTCTTTGTTTCCTAATTTCAGATTATTTTTTAATTATTTGAGTTAGTACATGCATATGATTTTATCAAATCTATCTCCATTCCTCCCGCTATAACTCTTCCTGTGTTCCACCAGTTTCCCTTCCCAACTTCATGTGATTTTTTTTTAAACACACTGTGTCTATTTAGTGCTGCTTATATGTGCTGATTGTGGGACCATCTACTGGAACATGAGTAGCCTCTTAGGGTCTACAGTTCTGAAGAAAATTCCATGGGCAGTCATCAATTAACAATAGCCCCTCAGGTAAGCCTGAGACTTTGTCAACAACCTCCAATTTATGTCTGAATGCTGGATGGATTGATCTTGTGCAGATCTGATCTCACACACAATCTCACACACAGTCTCAGCTACACAGTCTCATCATTGTAGCCAAAAGTTTCTCCAGTCCTGTGTGCCCCGCAGGCAGGACAAATCTCTCCGACCTGTGTCTCCTAGCTGCTTGGTCCCAAGTAAATAACACAGAGGCTTATATTACTTATCAATTCTATGGCCTATAGATCAGGCTTCTTGTTAGCTAGTTCTTATAACTTAACTCAATCCATTTCTATTGATCTATATGTTGCCACATGGTTGTGGTGCTACTGGTCTGTGGGCATCTTGTTGCTCCTTGGGCAGTGGGCTGGCATCTCTCCCAACTCCACCCTTCTTCTCTCATCTTCAGTTCAAATGTACCACCTAACCTTATCTTGCCCTGCCATAGGCCAATGCAGCTTCATTTATCAACCAATTAGAGCAATACATACTCACAGTGAACAGAAAGACATCCCACAGCACATTATGCACAGATCTGATGCATAAACACACATTCTCAGCTGCTGTGTGTTTATGTGTGCAACAGTGCTGGCATTTCTGGTAAATAAATACTGTTTTTCTCAGACACCTATATCTTCTGCCTCTTAGAATCCTCTCATGCCCTCTTCCATGGTGATCCTGAATTGCATTAGACAGGGACTTATATAAAGGCTATATACTTTCCACCTTTGTCCAATCAGGGACAAGCATACATCCTGACATACTTCCTGTCTACGTACTTCCCACCTACTATCAAGCACATCTGTGCAGCTGAGACAACCATCCTTGTTTACTGAAGTAAAAACACATGCTTTGTTATCTTACATAAACAGCCCCAGCATTTCAGGAAGATATCTGCCCATGGGCAAGTAAGGATTCCAGGTTAGAGGTAATTTTTGTCATAGATCTTCTAAGCACAGCAATGTAAGCTTAAAAAAACATAACTTTAGCCCTCCCATCCCCTCCCCAGGTAGCACCCATTGAACCATCCAGTTCTGTAAAAGCTAACCAGTAAGCATGAAGCTTCCAGGTGAGGACCAGCTTAATTTCTACACACTTGTGGCTCAAGCAAGTGATGTCTCCTGCAATAGGGACTTACTGTCAATTTGCGAAGGTAATCAAAAACAATGGCAATGGTGTGTAATGTTTGACGCTGGTCTTTTGGACCCTACTGATCAACAACTGAAAAAAAAGATAAACGATCTCTGACAGTGGCCTTTTTATTTGAAATCTTATAGAGTCTGTGGTAGGCCTTGTCCCTCCACTAAAAGATAACTCCATTTCAGCCACTGTGTATATGTAAATGTTTTAGGAAGCTTCTGCATTAGTAGGTTTCCAAATAAAACTTTCAAAGGTCTTTAGTGTTAGATATCCTTCCACACACCTCTCCTCTAGTTTGCCCTGCTAAGCTCACCCTAGGTAGCCTCACCTGTTTCATCACTCTGCTTCCCTAATTCATGCCATCTTCTTTCTGTTCCTCTTCCATTAAAATTCCCATGCCGCACCCCTGACTTCTTTCTGAGTGTGATCTAATTTAAACATGTATGTCCAAAGATTAAAAGCCAGCATCCTCATATGAGAGAGAACCTATGACCTTTGTCTTTCTGGGTTTTTGTTATTTTGCTCTGAATTATTGTTTCCATCTCTATCCAATTCCCCATGATTTTCATAATTTCACTTTTCTTCACAGCTGAAATACATCCCCTTGTGCATGAGAAACACATTTTCATCATCTATTCATCCACTGATAAAAGCGTTTGACTTTTCGGTATTGACTCTTGAGTGCATCTCTAATTCAACAATTTTCAAACTTCTTTTTTTTAACCTCTACATGATCTTTAGTGTGTTTTGAAAGATAAATTAAATCTCAGGATTCCAAATAAACTATTAGCAATTAATATTATAAATAATACCCAAGTTTTTTTAAGTTTACACATTTATTATATGATATATTATTAAGAGCACACTTGTTATTAACAGAGGAAACAAAATGAAAACTTTCTTTTGGAGTCTAGAAAGGTTCTCAACCTTCCTAATGTTGTGACCCTTTAGTACAGTTCCTCATGTTGTGGTGATCCCCAACCACAAAATTACTTTCATTGATACTTCACAACTGTAATTTTACTACTGTTATAAATCATAATATAAATATCTGATATGCAAGATATCTGATTGTGACCCCTGTGAAAAATGTAGTGTGACCTCAAGGGGCTGCAAACCACAGCTTGAGCACCCATCATAGATTATACCTGGTAATTACAGAGACTTTTAGTGATGTTTTTTTGCTTTGCTTAAAGAGGCTATCTATATATTAAAGAACCCTTCAATCAAGTGATGAACAAGCCTACAAAATGGAAGAAAAATCTTTGCCAGTTACATCTGTGACAGCATATTAGTATCTAGAATATGAAAAATTACTGTAAATAGCTAAACACAAAGAAATCAAATGACTTGTTAAAAATGGGCCATGGAACCAAACAAAAAGTTGATAAAGCAAGAAGCTACTAAACCTTTTTTTAAAAATGCTCAACATTCTTAGCTACCAGTGGAATACAGATTAAAACTACTTTTAGATCTCATCTCACTACAATCAGAATATACATGATAACAAATGCTGCCTTGAATGTGAGAAAAGGGAAGCCCTTATACAGAGATGTTGGGAATGCAAACTAGTACAACTACTGTGAAAATGTGTCTAGGGTGTTAAAAATGGAACTAGACAAGTTATATGATCCATGGGTATTGCCAAAAGGCCTTTATGACCTGCTACAGAGAACATTCATGTTTACTGTGCTTCAACATAAAAGCTAGGGCATGCAATCAACCAGGATATCTACCAATTAATGAAAAAAATAATAAAACTATATACACACTTGGATATATGCTTTCCTTGAATTGTTGGTATATTCAAAGAGAAATTTCTATTTCTCCTCAGGAATCATCAAAGACAGAATGTGCACAGTTTGTGACAAAGAGATGATCCACTATTTGTTTTAATTTTATGCAAAGAGAAATGCAGAATGAGCAGTGGGTTTGAAACCTCCCACCTTTCCCAATATTGCCCATTTTAATCTCCAATGTGATTACAAATTCTCCAGATTGTAAAACATGAAATATAATTGCAGATGACATAATGATTTTGACACTCAGAGAAATGGTATCTCTGCTGATATCTGAATTTTACTATTATGATCAAGCACATAAAATAGATCATCTTGCAGCTGTTTAAAGGATGACATTCTTTTTTGCCATCTCTGCTCCAATTTCAAAAGTTGCAGGTTTTAGTGGTGATTGAATTTTTTTTGCTCATCCAAGTGTTTTGTGTTCATTTTCCTAAGACATATTGAGAAAGTTGAAGGGAGATTTTTCATAGTGCTGAAGCACAATGTATCATTTTCCATCATATATAAGCAGGATATTTTAAATGCTATATCCACTTATCGATGCTATGTCAAACAATATGATATTTTAAAATGTGAGTGTTCCTATTGTTCATTTTTATTTCTTGACATGAATTCTTAAAATATAAGTCAATGAAATGTCCTTAGAGATGGCTAGAATTGGGGGTGCATGGGATGTGTGTGAAAACCTAGTGTAGTGTAAACTTCCTGGAATCTACGAGAGTGATCCTAGTAAGGACTCCTGGTAATGGAGGATATGCAGTCTGAAATGACAATCTTTTGTAGCCCGGCAAGGTTTCTAGTGGTGGGATGGGTTTGCAAATGGTTGAGTTGTTGGCCAGCGGTTTCCCATGGAGATCCCTAAATAACCCAGGCTAATGCTAGGAGTGAGGATGTCTCTGAAAACTCAGCTGGACCCCATTGCTGAGGACATTCACACATCTCATTGAAGGTAGAGAGAGAGGTCAAGCTGGTGAGCACATGGAACGTTCACGGGATGATCTAGTCCTTTGGTATGAGAAGATACCAAAGAAGATTCTCTGCAGGCTACCCAAAGTGAAACCTGGAATGAACCTTGCCACAAAACCATCCAGCTACCATCTATCCTGCCTGCAGGATGTACTGGGGAAATGGTTTCACACAACTTCTAGGGGTAGCCAATCAGTATCCGGTTTAACTTGAGGCCCACGGCATGAGAGGCAACCCATGTTCTACAGTGCCTGAATGGTCGGGAACCTAGAGACCTAAGGCAGAATCAAGCACAACTGACAAAACATTAATCAATGAAAAGATTCTTAATGAGAGGATTCCTCCTGCAGCAGTGGGAGCAGGTGCACAGACCCACAGCCAGACATGGTACAGAGAGAGTCTAAATGTGAAGCCTTCATCAGTTCCCTCCCCTCAGAGCTCAGGAACCTGGTGGAAGAGGGGAGGAAAGATTGCAGGAGTCAGAGGGGATGGAGGACACCAGAAGAACATAGCCTACTGAATCAACTAAGCAGGGCTCATATGGGCCCACAGATATTGAAGTGGCAAGCATAGGCCTGCAGAGCTCTGTACCAGGTCCTCTGAGTATATGCTCTGGCTGTTAGCTTGTTTTCCTTAGTGGGAGAGAGTATGTCTCTGATTTTTTTTCCTGCTCTTGGGACTCTTTTCCTCCTATTGGGTTTCTTTGTCCAGCTGTGATATGAAGGCTTTTGCCTTGTCTTATTGTATCTTGTTCTGTTGTGTTTGGTTGTTTTATCTTGGAGGTCTACTCTTTTCTGAAGGAAAAAGGATAGGGAGTAGGTCTGTAATGGCTTCTTTTATTGTTTTATTAATAAATGAAGCTTGGGAGTCAGATATTATGGTATAAACCTGATAGATTCATAGAGCTATGGTGAAGACAATCAGCTGACCTTCCTCTCCACCTTCCTAGATTAAAAACACCCCAGAATTTTCCCAAAGCCCCTCCTTCTTCCTCTCTGTGTCTCTCTGTCTTTATCTGGGTCAGCCAGAAAACTATGGTTTCTTCTGGCCAGATGAACATGAACTCATCCCTCTGAATCAAGGTTTAACTCCAGTGATGGTCTTGAATTATGAATACAAACAAATCTACTGCACCATAGATCTAGGGGAGAAAGGAAGTGAACAGGAGTTAGGGTGAGTAGAGATAGGGGAAATTGTGTTGAGATGTATTGTATGAGATTATAATGTATTTTCAATAAAAAAAATGTTGGTGATTTCTACTAATGAGACAGATGAGTTTATGTCTATGGCTATCTGCTGACCCACCACCAAGCTGTGGTGATATTTTATTTGTGCTCTAACAAATAAAGCTTGTCTGGGGATCAGAGGAAAAAGCCAGCCACTATATTAAACAGAGATCAGGCAGTGGTAGTACATGTCTTTAATCCTAGCATTCAGAAGGCAGAGATTCATCCGGATCTCTATGAGTTCAAGGCCGCACAGGGAACAGAGCCAGGCCTGGTGGCACATGCCTTTAATCCCAGCACTAGTTAACCATAGAGGTCTGGAGGTCTGTACAGCGAGACAGGAAGTGATAGAGCTGGGCAGAAAGACTAAGTGTTCAAGCTGGGTAGAGAGAGAAAGTAAGATGGCAGGGCACAGAACGGTATATAGGCATGAGTATACAGGAAGTAGCTCTCTTGGGCTGAGGATTTCCTAGTGGTAAGAATGTGTGGCTGGCTTGTTTTATTCCATTGATCTCTCAGCTTTCACCACAACGTCTGGCTCCATTTTTTTTTTTTAATTAATAAGCCCTTTTAAGATTCCAGTTACACCAAACACTGTATCATTCCTTATTCGGGATCTTTATCTTCTCAGGACTCTCCTTATCAGTGGACCCAATAATGACGTACTAAACTGCTACTTGCCATTTTTCCATTCCTGATTGTAGCAGCACTGGAACAAGAGGGAACTCTGTTTTGTATTACCACTGACCCCATCCATCTGAGAAGAGACACTGTCTCTGCTTTCACATTCAAGAGGGAACTCTGTTTTGCATTACCACTGATCCTGTCCATCTGAGAGGAGACACTGTCTCCTCTTTCACATTCAGGGCACCGAAGTAAAGAAAGCAGAAACCTGACAGGGAAGGAGGCAGAAAAACAGGATACAGGTGAGTTTGGGTGAACCACAGATCTACAGTACCTAAGCAGAAGGTTAAATCTTAAGAAAGTGGGGCTAGAGATGGCTCAGAAGTTAAGAGCAATTGTTCCTGAATAGGGTAAGGATATGATTCCCAGGACCCATAGGGTAGTTAACAAACTTTAACTCTAGTTCCAGGGAATCTGACACCCTCTTCTGACCTCCACGGGCGCTGGACATAACATAGTACACAGATAGACATGAATGCAAAAAACTCAGATACATAAAATATACTAATTCAAAAAAAATTAAAAAAAAACTTTAGAAAGTACGAATTAAAAAGCAAAGCCACAACTATACATAAAGCAGTCTCTAGGAAGTTCATTAAAAGTGATAGAAAGTTTGTTTCAGGTTATGTGCTCCTATAAAATAATCTCAAGAAAAGGATGAAGGGACCCAGAACTGGGATAAAAGATGAAATTCATACATTCACTCATTTAAACAAAGAGTATTAAAACTCCTACTGTGTGCTAGCCACTGAGCTCTTCTGCATTCCTACATACAGCAATGGGTAAAACAGTTGGAAACTGACTGGGATTCCTGCATCCATGGATGTTTGAGTCTAGTAATAAAATGGAGACAATTAAAAAATAAAGGAATCCATACTCTAGTGGATACTAACACTGGTTTCACCCATTGTTGCTGTGACTCAATACATGGCATGGAGTTACTTTGAAAAGGAAGGCCTTATTCTTCTTACAGTTTGAGGGAGGACGTCTCTCTGATTAACTCAGCAGGAGCCTGAGGAATCCTGCCACACTGTGAACAGGGACAGAAAGTAGAGAGAGGAGAGGGTGTGGCTCTGGGGCCATAAAACCTCAAGATCTGCCCTCAGTGACCTGCTTCCTCTAGTTTTACCCCACCTCTTAAAGGCTCCACAACCTTTCATAACAGCGCTACAGTGTGGGGATCCACTCTCCCAACAATGATCCTCTGGCAGAGCAGTGGTTACTATTCAAATCAAAACAACTCTAGTAGGTAACATGGAGAAAACGACCAGGGAAATCTGGAGTGCTAAGAGTTCCTGAAACCCTATGTTGTGATTAAGATCTACCCTAGATTGTAATTACTGCAATAACTTTCTGTGTTCCTTTGTTCTTCTCTAGAAAAGAGCTCAAATAATAGTAAACAAAAGTGAAGGGGGAAGGGAAGGATCTCAGGGAAGGAGGAAATTAATACTGTGTGGTCCATCTCTGAACTGCTGGCAGGTCTTCTGGAAATAGCTCTGCTGGAATCATCTCAGAGACAGTCTAATGGAAGCAGGAATGCCCCTGCCCCCACAGACATGTTCTTTCATTAACTGTTGTTAGAAGCTCATTCAACAGTGGTGGGTGTCACATTATTTTAGGTAAAGGGATACAGAGTAAACATTTTAAGGTTTACAGGCCATTGGGTTTCTGTTGTATCTGCTAAACTCTATGGACATATGAGATAGTTCAGAAAGAGCTACAGGCAAGAGAGAAATCAATGAGTGTTTGTTTCTCAGGTTCAAAATTTATTTACAAACCGAATGTCATGCGGGATTGCCACTCCAAGCTATAGTTTGTTCACTCTTTTTATAGCGTATCACCCTCAATATTGTCAAGGTCTGTCATTTGCCCCCATCCAAAAAGCTCTCTAGAGAACTAGCTTAGAAACAGTGGTCTCCTTGAAAAAAAAAAAAATCCTGAGTATAAAAGATAAGCGAAAATCAGTTGATAAAACATCTGCATTCCCTGTATGCCTGAATGTGTCTGCTCTCAACCATTCAGGTCAGCAAGGGCACATACATAACCTCAGCTGCAATGGAGAGGTTCCAAGGTGAAGTGCTATGTGAGGGGATAAATCTTTACACTGAAGTGTCATCTATAAGCAACATAAAGAAATAGGATGACCTGCTGTGGCAGGGCCAGAAGGGGAAGCAGAAGTAAAAGAGTGACTCTGCCCTACAAGGGAACACAAAGCTATCAGTGTGCCTCTGCAGAACACAGGCACTTATGAGGCCAGGTGAACTCCTTGCACTGTGTCAATGTCATCAGTGTCTGAAGGCACATACACTATACCCGCAAGCTTAAGAAAAGAATGTATCCAAAGAACGAAGAGGTGAGGGACCAGATTTTATGCATCCTTGGTGAAAGGATAGTTCACATAGAACTGTCAGCAAGTGTAAATGTCAGTAAGTTATAATTCACTACATGATTTAGAAATGTAAAGGAGATGCATGTCTAAGGTAGAGTCTAGTCATATGACATGGGTTTATGTGAGCAATTAAGTTAGAGAGTTTGTTAGGAAGACAGATAATGGGATTCAAGTCACTTCAAAGATTCTGCTTTTTTTTCTACAAGGAAAAATGAATATTTTTAGAATAAACACCAATGAGAGATAACATATGCTTGCACTCTAATTATCACTGTGGAAATCATGACAACAAAAAAATTCTATTTTAACTTTATATGCTTCTTTTTATGTATTTGAACCTTCTTTTTTAACAACAAAACAACAAAATAAAATATCTATGATAAGAAAAAACAAAAAAAAAAAAACACATTGAAGTATGACATGGAAAACCAACAAGGGGTAAAAAGTCCCAAGGGAAGAGCCTAGAATCAGATCCACTCTTTCACACACTCTGGAGTCCCATAAAAATACTAAACTGAAAGCTGTACTATAGACATAAAGAACCTGGTGCAGATCTGGTTCAACCTTGAGTTTCCTGCTTCAGTCTCTGTGAGTTCATATGAGCTTTGTTCAGTTGACTTAGAGTGCCTTGTGCTTCTGGTGTTCTTTGTCCCCTCTGGCCCTTATACTCTTTCAGCATGTCTCCTCCTCTTCACAGTTCCCTGAGCTCTGAGGTAAGGGATTTTATAGAGACATCTCATATTACACTGTGTTCCTTTCTCGCTCTATAATGCCTGCCTGTGGGTCTATGTATTTGTTGCCATATGCCTCAGGAGAGAACTTCTCTAATGATGGCTGAACAAGACACCAATCTATGAGAATAGCAAAATATCATTAGGAGTTATTTTATTTTTTAGAGCAGGAGTTTTCATTTTACCCTAGGTCAGGGGCTACCTAGTCTCTGGTTCTTGGTCACCCAAACAGTGTCAGGTATGGGTTCCATCTCATGGAGTAGACCTTGAGTCAAATCAGACATTGGTTGGTTACTGCAACAAGCTTTGTGCCATTATTTCCCTACATATCTTCACCTGTGACAATTTTCTTTAAATCCCAATGCCATGAAAAAAAACTGAGGCAAATTTTAATCAAGGAAAACTACAGTATATGTTTTATGAAAACTAGATGTTTTTATAATCATAAAGTCATCAAATACCAATAAAACCCAAGCACCTTATTCAAAAAGAGAAGCCTGAAGATCACAACAACCAAACTCTTGGAAGTACAATAGAACCATTTAAGGTAGAAGATTAAAACTGAGATGTATCTGAGTAACTGAAGGTTTTTGACTAACTAGTAATTGCTAGTGAGAGATGTTTTACAGTAGAGAAAACAAATTATGCACTCTATAGTAATTCTGTAAAACTGTCTACAATGTTTGCTTAACATTAAAATAGATATTGAATAAAAATAAAAATAATACATTTTATTATAATGATTATCTTTAGATGGCGACAATGGGGGCATTCAAGGCAGAAGTTTACAAGCACATTTTGTTTATATGTATATATGTCTATGTGTACATGATGATGCCTGTGAAGGTGACAAAAGGGTGTTTTTTCTAGTGGATCTGATGTTAGACCTGGTTATGAGTAACCATATGTGGCCATTAGGAACAGACTCCTGTACTCTGCAAGAGTATAACTTGTTCTTGACCATTGAGTAATCTTTCTAATACCATCAATAATTACTTTTGGATGAGGGAACATTACTGAAGAGAAAGCAACAAGGGCACAGGAGGGTTTGGAGAGAGGAAAGAGAAAGTCCCATAAAAGTTTTCTCTAATAAGAATTACATAGATGGATCCCAGAACACACGATTTAGAATAACTGTACACCTTCCCTGTTCAGCATGATTAAGTCTATGCAGATCAAAGAAAATGACAAAGATCTGATGAGAGAGTTGAGGGATGAAAGCACTTGAATGGAAGTGCATTATAAATGGAGCTCTTCTCATTATTATTACCAAAGCAAACAATACATGGGTGATGTTTTCAGTTAACTAAGGCACATACAAGTTCAGTGAGGGACTATACCTGGCTTTATATCTTACGAATATTATTTTGGTCATGGAAAACAGCCAAGAATATTTCACCTATGCTTTTGCCTTTCCCACAGAGGTAATATGGACATGTGAGATCATTCTGTTGTGGAATAATCCTTTTGTACACTGTGAAGATTTGTTGCTGTGATTGGTATAATCAAGAAGCTGACTGGCTAATAACTAAACAGGATAAAGTTAGGCAGGAAAGTCAAATTGAAAATTCTGGGAAGCAGAACGGCAGAGTCACGAGTTTCCAGCCAGATGCAGAGAGAGCAGGGGATAAATGTTCTACAAGCAAGGGGCATCAAGATCATGATGGGGAAATGTATAGAGACAACCAAATCAAAGTAGTGGGAACTCATGAACTGTGGACCAATAGCTGTGGATCCTCCATGGGACTGGACTAGGCCCTTTGCATAGGCGAGATAGTTGTATAGCCTGACCTGCTTAAGGGGCCCCTGGCAGGAGATCAGGATTGTTCCTGGGTGCATGTACAGGCTTTTTGGAGCCCAGTGCCTATGGTGAGACACATTACACAGCCTTGGTGGTGGTGGTGGTGGGGCGTTGAACCAGGCACAACTGAATGTACCAGGCTCTGCTGACTCCCCCTGGGAAGCCTTACCTTGGAGGTGGGAATGGGGGTAGGTTTGGGGGGAGGGCTGGGGGGCAGGAGGAGAGCGAGAGGGGGATCTGTGGTTGGTATGTAAAATGAATAGAAAATTTCTTAATAATAAAAAAAGAAAAAAATAATAATACAAAAGGCAAATTAAAAAATAAATGTACCATGCTAATAAAGGCACTGCCACATGCCACAGTGTAAATAAGGAATATGGATTAACTTAAAATGTAAGAGCTAGTTAGTAATAAGTCTGAGCTAAGTCTCTATGTAGTAATTTGGAAGCAGCTCCCAGGATGGGAAAACTCTGCTTATAACATTCTGCACTCTGTAATAACAAGTTCACAACTTTTTCATAGTTCATAACAAGTTCACAACTTCCTTACACAGGTTCTTATCATGATAATAATTATGATATAATAATTCACTAAGATAGAAGAAGGAATGAACAAACATTTCAATGAACTTGAAGAAGACAGGAATAAACTCTGGAGTTAAGTCTGAGAAAATGCAAATATATTGCTGAATAAAATAACACTGCAAATTCCTATCTGAAAAGTCAATTCAGTAAAGAGATAGAAATACTGAAGAAAACCCAACCAGACATGAGTAGGGAAATGGAAAATTCAGTAACTCTATTAGGAAACCGAAGGGAAAGCCTTATAAATAGAACGGATGCAGCGGAAGACACACTATTAGGACTTGAAGATACAGTAGAAGAAGTGGATCATTCACTCTAAGAATGTAAAACATTAAAAGGGGGAGATATGCAGGGACTTTGGAGCCCATGAAGATACTAAATCTTCAAATAGTAGGCATAAAAGGAGGAAAGAAGAGAATCCCAGGGCAATGGATTTAACCAGGTTTTCAATGGGATAATACAAGAATTTTTTTCCCAAATTAAATAAAAACATACCCATGCACTTGCAAAAATTATACAGAGAACCAAGCAGATAGGAGCAGAAAAGAAATTGCCTATAGAGTATTATGATTAAAATCCTTAATGTATAGTACAAAGAGAGGTTATTGAAAATTGTGAGAGAAAGATCACAAACAATATATAAAGAATAATAGATGCTGTGTAATGGAAATTTTTAAAAGCCAGATGATGCTGGAGCAATGTACTCTGAACTAAAAGAGCACAGATGCCAATCCTGGCTACTTTATCAAGCAAAACTATGTGCCACAGTTGAAGGAGCAGGAAAAAGTTTTTATGATATATGGTCATATTTTGTTTGTGATCTAATAAATGAAGCTTGTGTGAAGATCAGAGTGTGGAGCTAAACCACTAGATAAACATACATTCAGTCCTTGGGATCTCACATCTTTAATTCCAGCACTAAGAAGGTGGAGACAGGAAGTGATATGGCCAGATCAAGAGAGAAATATAAGGCAGGAGGAGACAGGAGTTCAGTCCCTTTCAGGCTGAAGATTCTTAGAGGTAAGGAGTCTTTGGTGGCTGGTTGTTCTGCTTCTCTGATCTTTCAGCTTTCACCCTGATATCTAACTCCATGCTTTTATTATAAAGACCAATTAGAATTCATGCTACAATGATATGAACCGACAAAAAGAATTTAAATCCACTAAGCTAGCCTTATAGAGAACACTGGAAACAAAGCTTAGACTGAAAAAAGCAATTAGCATAGTCAAAAGAGTGCAGAAAGAAAGCAAATAAAGCTATAACTACTAAAATGCTAGCTACATCTAAGAACAGGAGGGAGCAGAAAGAGGAGGGGAGGGGAGGAGGAGGAGAGTAAAACCCCAAATGACAGATCATCACACACCATTCAAAAAATAACTTTAAATATTAACTGTTTCAAGTACCAAATCAGAGGACACAAGTTAGCGGAATGTATCAAGAAACAAAATCATCATGTTGCTAAATACAAAAAAAATCATGTTAATTTGAAGATAGGGACCTCCTTAGAGTGAAAGAATGGAAAAAAGTATTCCAATAAAATCGTCCATGAACAAAGTTGGAATTGCTATTTTAACATCTTATAATATGGTCTTCAAACTAAAATTGATCAGAAGGGATACAGAAGGAAATTTCATTTCATTAAAGGGAACAATTCATCAAGAAGAAATCACAATTTTGATCCATATGTGCCAAGCTCCAGTATACTCAAATTAATTTTTTTAAAAAGTAAATGGCCAGATTTTAAAACACAGATCAAAACCAACTCAAAAATAGCAGATGATATCAACATATAAATTTCTCTAATAGACAGATAATCTAGACAAAAACAATAAACATAGAAACACTGGAATTCAATGACATGGTACATCAAATGGACCATGTGGATATCAATAGAAGAGCACATCTAAAAACCAAAGAATGTATATTCTTCTTAGAAACCCATGGAAATTTCCATAACATGAACTGCATACTGAGAAATAAAAAACCTCAACAAATAAAAGAAAAATGAACTAACTTAATGTATCCTATATGATGATACCATAATAAAGCTTAAAATAACAAAATAATTTTTAGTAACCTCATGAACTGATGAAATTAAATAACATCTTGTGATTGATGAATAGGTCAAAAAGAATTAAAAATATTCCTGGAACAAAATGTAGATGGAAACACAACTAGTCAAAATACAGATAATACATGCCTATAGGGTACTCAGTCCTACTTGATATGTATATATGACAATTCCTATGCCTAAGGCTCAGGAACATCATGTTAAAGGGAACATAAACATTTTAAGACGACCAGGACATCAGCAGCTAACTAGTATCCCCAAAACATAGTATTGAAAATACACCCATGAAACCTCATCACTGTAGTTGCTTGAAGAAGATTGGCGTAATGATATTACCAGTTGGCATTGCAAAGTGGACTAGTAAATTCCACAAGATGCTGCTCTTAGATGAAGAAATACCAAAGGTCAAAGGCTACTGAAAGGAGGACCGTTTTCCTCCATGGAGGAGCTCCCTCATAGATTATCCCATCCCAAGTGGTTTGCCCTGGACACACGTATATATGAGCAATGTGAAATGGACTGATTAGTTGTGTGTGTGTGTGTGTGTGTGTGTGTGTGTGTGTGTGTGTGTGTGT
>CABHPQ010178692.1:0-23839 GCA_902168405.1 Peromyscus aztecus
TCATAAGTTGAGTCTGATAGAGGCTGGGAAGGTAACATTAAAAAAAAAACACTTTTACTTATATTTCAAGCCTGGGAATGTAAATTAGAGAAAGCAAGCATCCACTTGCCCATCTCTGTGTACCTTAACCATATTGTCTCTTCATACAGCTTGCAGGATCACCAAACTTCCTCCAGGGCAACTACCAGCTCACTGAGCATGCATTCCATCTGAGACAGTAAGAGCTGCAGGTCTGGCTTTTCCTTGCCTCCTTCCAGAAGTCACTATGCTTTGCCTCATCTCCTTTGTATTATGTTTGCTGAGGCTGTCATGTTCACCCACATTGAGATGAGGAGGTACTATGTCATCCTTTGCTTGGAAGCAATATCAAATAATTTGCAGATACGGTTTTTAACAAAGACTGAGACACAAATTAGCTTTAGAGGTTTAGCCATCTAGACTAGTGAATGTGGGGCTCTTAAAGATACTGATCTTGTGCTTCAGGAATTCTGTTTCATCTGAAATGAGTCAGTGGGTAGCATCCTTCAGTCAGCTGAAGCAGGGCAGTTAGAGTTTCTGATGGCTGAGCTCCCTGTGAAGCAAATTTCCTGTGCAAGCAAATTTCTATCACCTGATGCTTCCTGTGCTTCCTCAGCAGCTGAGGCATCAATTGTCTTGAATTTCACTTCCATTCAAAGCAATAATGTGTTATTGATGACCAGACATGCAAGGTTGGCATTTAGAAAATCTGCAAGCCAATTGTTTTGTATCTTCCACCCATTAAACTGATTAAAGAAGATTAGATGTAATATTTGTTTGAGGCCAAATCACACAGGACTTGGCAGACTACACAAATTAGGGCTTGAAAATAGTTTTCTTCAGTGTCAAATTAAAACATGATATACAAAATGGTGTTTTTATAATTCCACCAACATTTGAGCAGCACATCTATTGATATATATATTTTTTAAGTTGGCTGCAATTTAAACCGGGCAATTAGTTAAAGACAGTGAATAAGCAAAATCTTCAAGTGCTCCTGCTGGTGCCTTGTGACTAACTTAAATGTTTTAAAAGCCACAGTCTCTAATTCTCTAGAGAAACAACTCAGAGAGATTTGTCAGGTCTGATATGCCTAAAGTTTGAAATATGTGTATATATATATATATATATATATATATATATATATATCCTCATTTATGTCTTTTAAGGCTAATAACAATCTAATTATAAACAGAGTGAGGTTGTCACTACCAGCTGAAAGCATTTTGTGGATTTTAAAAGCAAATTGAATTGCAGAAATACAGCTAATGTAACTGTAGTATCTGTGGTTCTCATAGGATTATTCAGCCAAAACCAGTGTTTCCCTCAAGGTAACCAAATCAAGAGGGGTTGGATATGAACCCAGGCACCACTGATAAATCATCATTTCACAATTTAGTACATAAAAAACTTGATCATCTTGATTCAGAAAATATCATTAAGAACTAAAATTAAGAGGCAGGTGGATCTCTGTGAGTTCAAGGCCAGCCTGGTCTCCAAAGCGAGTTCCAGGAAAGGCGCAAAGCTACACAGAGAAACCCTGTCTCGAAAAACCGGAAAAAAAAAAAGAACTAAAATTATCTTAAAATTCTTAAACCTCATATTTTCTGACATGGTCCCAACAAATTTGTATTGCCTCCTTTTCAACATTTGCCCCATTTGACAAACTGGGATTCTTAAGTGGCATGTAAATCACCGCCACCTATGCTGCAGAATTAGGTTTTTAAATAAAAATTCATGAGTCTAAATGTTGCTCTGCCCAAGAGTTTTGCATTTTGGGCCTTGAATATGAGCTTAGGATTGTGTATTGGCATTCTAATATCTACTGCCATTAATATGGAAGTGTTCTTAAAAAGTTTACAGCTCCAAGAGCAAATACAAGAGTCAGAGGACCATTTGTTCTCAAAGTTAAGAGTCCCATGAAAACACTTGGTTAATAGCTATAAAATGTATGCAGAGGATCAGAAATGGACCCATGTAGGCTCTGTGCTTGCTGCTTTAGGCTCTGTGAGTTCATATGCATCCTTTGGATATATGCCGAAGAGTGGTATAGCTGGGTCTTGAGGTAGATCAATTCTCAATTTTCTGAGAAAATGCTATTTTGATTTCCCAAGTGGCTTTACAAGTTTGTGCTCCCACCAGCAATGGAGGAGAGTTTCCCTTGCTCAACATCCTCACCAGATTTAACCGTCACTTGTTTTATTGTTCTTAGCCATTCTGACAGGTGTAAGATGAAATCTCAAAGTAGTTTTGACTTGCATATATCCGTGATGACTAAGGGTGTTGAATATTTATTTTAAGTGTTTCTCAGTCACTTGAGATTACTCTATTGAAAATTCTCTGTTTAGATCTGTACCGTATTTTTAATTGGATGATTTAGTATGTTGATGACTAGTTACTTAAGTTCTTTTTATATTTTGGAAATTGGCCCTCTGTCAGATGTGGTAACATACTGATTAATAGCAATGGGTTAATTTAAGATGAAAGAGGTATCTAGCCAGAAACTGAAGCCATAGGCTATACAGTTTGTGATTAATATAAGCCTCTGTATAATTATTTTATACTTATTTATACTTACTTTATATTTATCTACAGTGTTGCTCTCTGATTATTTTGTTAGTCTGTTTGTCATTTGTATATTGGAATGTGTGGTATTTTGAATGAAAATGGCCTCCATAGACCCATAGGGAGTGGCACTATTATAAAGTGTTGGAAGAGGTGTGGCCTTGTGGGAGGAAGTATATCACTGGTGGATGGCTTTGAGGTTTCAGAAGCTCAAGCCAGGCCTAGTGGCTCACGATCTGTTCTTTCTATCTGTGGATCCAGATGTAGAACTCTCAGCTACATCTCCAGCACCATGTTTGCCTTCCTGTTGTCATACTTCATGGAATGGGGATAATTGAATAAACCTCTGAACTATAAGCCAGCCCCAATTAAATGTTTTCCTTTATAAGAGTTGCCATGGTCAAGGTGTGACTTCACAGCAATAAAACCCTAAAATAGAGGGTTACTGCTTTCTTTCCTTTTTTTTTTTTTTTTTAGTTAATCTTATATCGAGCAACTTTGCTAAAATGGTTTACCATTTGTAAGACTTCTGTGGTGGAATTCTTAGGGTCACTTATGTATACTATCATAGCATCAGCAAATAATGATATTTTGACTTCCTCCTTTCAAATTTGTATTTCCTTGATCTCCTTCAGTTATTTTATTGCTCTAGATAAAACTTCAAGCTGTATGCTGAATTAATATGGAGAGAGTGGACAACTTGTTCTTATACCTGAATTTAATGGACTTGCTTTGTGTTTCTCTCCACTTAATTTTATGTTTGCGATAGGCTTGCTATAAATTGTTTTTATTATATTTAGATATGTCCCCTCTATGCCTAATCTCTGTAGCACTTTTATCATTAAGGATTATTGGATTTTTTTAAAAGCCTTTTCTACATCTTCTAAGATGATCATGTGATTCTTTTCTCTAATTTTGTTTATATAGTGGAATACATTTACTGATTTTCATATAGTGAACCATCCCTGCATCTCTGGAATGTAACCTATTTGATCATGGTGAATGATTTTTTTTGATTTGTTCTTGGACTCAATTTGCAAGAATTTCATTGAATATTTTTTCACCTATTTTCATAACAGAGATTGTTGAGTAGTTCTCTCTTTGTTGATTTTTTATGTGACTTGTATATCAGGGTAACTGTGGCCTTATGAAATGAAATTTTCAATGTTACTTCTGTTTCTATACTATGAAGAAATTTGAGAAATATTGGTGTTAACTCTTTTTGAAAGTCTGGTATAATTCTGATATAGAATCCCTCTGCCTTGTAGTTAGTTTAGATAACTTTTTGTCTTATCTTGTTGCTTTTCTCAAAGAACCAACTCTGTTTCATTGATTCTTTGTATTGTTCTCTTGATTTCTATTTGGTTGATTTCAACCCTCAATTTCTTGCCATCTATCCTCTTGAGTGTGATTATTTCTTTTTCTAGAGCTTTTTCAAGTGTACTTTTAAGTTGCTGGCATGAAATATGTCCATTTTTTGAGATAGGTATTTAGTGATATGATCTTCCCTATTAACATCATTTCCATTGTGTCACATAACTTTGGGTATGTTGTGCATTCATTTTCATTGAATTCTAGAAAGTCTTTGATTTCTTCATTTCTCTCTTGACCAATTTTTCATTCAGTAAAGGGTTGTTCAGTTTCTATGAGTTTGTACCTTTTCTGTTGTTGTTGATATCCAACTTTAATCCATGACTGTTATATAGGATGAACAATGTTATTTCAATCTTCTTGTGCCTGCTAATACTTGCTCTGCATCCAAGTATTTGGTCAATTTTGAATAAAGTTCATGAGATGCTGAGAAGAAGGCATATTCATATGTATTTCGGTGAAATGTTCTCTAAGTATCTGTTATGTCCATTTGGTTCATAATGACAGTTCCACTGTTTTCCTGTTATTTTTTGTTTGAATGGCCTGTCCATTGGTGAGAGTGGGACACTGAAGTCCCCCACTATTTGTGAGGATCAATTTGTGATTTAAGCTGTACTATTGCTTCTTTTACAATCTTGTGTGCCCTGTGTTTAAGGCACAGATGTTAATTATTGAAATGTCATCTTAGTATATTTTCCCTTTGAACAGTACGTAGTTGCCTTCCCCATTTTGGATTACTTTTGGCTTGAAGTCTATTATGTTAGATATTAAACTGGGTACAGTAGCTGTGCTTCTTAAGTCCATTTGCTTTGAATATTGTTTCTAACATTTTACCCTGAGGTAAAGTCTGTCCTTGATATTGAGATATGTTTCTTGGATGCAGAAGATAGATCCTGTTTTTGCATCCATTTTGTTTGTCTGTGTCTTTTTATTGAAGAATTAAGACCATTGCCATTGAAAGATATAAATAACCAATTCTGTTATTCTGTTGTTGTTTGTGGTGGGAGTGGTGGTGGTGGTGGTGGTGGTGGTGGTGGTGGTGATGTGGTGTGTGTGTGTGTGTGTGTGTGTGTGTGTGTGTTCACCTTCTTTTAATTTTCCTATTGTGTATTATCTATTTTCTTTGTATTCATGTGTTTTGCTGGAATTTTCATTCTAGCGCCTATCAAGCTGGATTTGTAAGTAGATAATGCCTAAATTTGATTTTTATCTTGGAATGTCTTATGTTATCCATTTATGTTGATTTGCTGAATATAGTAGACTGGGCTGGTATCTGTGGTCTATTAGTCTGCAGCACATTTTTCCAGGCTCTTCTAGCTTTTGGAGTTTCTATTAAGATGTCAGTAATTCTAATAACTATGCTTTATATGTTACTTGGTCTTTTTCCCTTGCAGATTTTAATAGAAAACTAGTTTGAGTACCCTTATGCCTGGATGCCTTACTTTCCAGTAATGATCAACTGTTCAAATCACTTTGCTCATGGAGACATAAAGAGGAACATCACAGAGTAACAAATGCTCCCTAACTAAATATATTTTGTTTTAAATTGAGTACTACTTACTGATGAAAGTGGATGTGCCCTAGGGAATCCAGGAACTCATTATGCCTCTCTAAATTTTGGATAGATTTCTAAAATGATGCCTAGGTTAACAAACCAAGATTACCTCCATTATGCCAGCCCTAAATCAAAATTGTGGTCCTGCCTATACTGTGACTTTTATAGTAATAGAAAGCAAATATTAAAGAAAATAATAGGTGAAACTTTTGGTCCAAGCAAACATTCAGCCTGCTTCTTCCATGGAAAATAGACAGAAGGAGGATGAGAGGACAGGTACTAAGTAGAATAGGATAGAAGGGCTGTAAGGGAGGGAAGACTTTTCTCCTCTGAAGTACCCAAGGTCAAGAATATTATGTTCTCAATCCATTTAAAAAACATTGTAGCCGGGTGGTGGTGGCGCATGCCTTTAATCCCAGCACTCGGGAGGGAGAGGCAGGTGGATCTCTGTGAGTTCGAGGCCAGCCTGGACTACAGAGTGAGTTCCAGGAAAGGCAAAACCCTGTCTCAAAAACAAAAACAAAAACAAAAAAAGAAAAAAAAAAAACATTGTACTGTAAAGGAGAGTTTTCCCTCTCTTTCAGTATACTCTTGAATATTGGTAAATATTTAGGATAGAGGGAGGTTAAAAACACAGGAAGCTTCAGTTAGCACTAATTAAGCATTCAAGATATTTTCCCACTATATAAACATCTCTAAAATAGATCAAAGTAAGATAATTTAGTCCAAGGCTCTCCTGTAAACAGCTAAGTTACAAAAAAAAATTACTTAATTCTAATTACATCAATGAAAGAGTATAAGAAGTTAAAAAGAGAAGGCAATATGATTAAAGACAGGTTGACACATAACTAAAGCAAAGACTTTCAATCAGTGTATCTACTTATTTGCTATATATGTTTTAAATATCAGGTAATAAGTTCCAGAATCGAAAGGACAGATTGAAAACAGGTCATCCCATGATTTTTCTGTAAATTGAATTCTTGGTGATTTTTCTCCAATACAATTAGGCTCTAGAGTTTATAGATCCAAGTCAGAACATCTTAATTGATATTCTCTCTCATATAGTTCACTGTCTACTTAGAATATTTTATTTTTATTTTTAGTCTATTTTTGAATAGAATTATTCTATTCTTGAATACAATTAAAATTTGAAAGCCAATATACTGAAGTAGTTAGATTCAAAATTTAGCTAGCTCTCAAATAATTAATAGCATGTGATGGTTATTTATCTGGAGACACCTTTAACTTGAGTCTAGTTTGAACCTTTGATTGGCTCACTCTAACAAATACAGCAGAGCAAACTGTCAGTTATATTTCTACACTTTATGGTCTATAATTGCCTTATTTTCTCAGACTTCAAGTACTATAGTGAATAGATAAGGAGAGAGTGGACAATCTTTTTGAGTTTCATAGTTCAGTGGAATTGTTTTGAATTTCTCTCCATTTAAGTTGATATTGCCTCTGAGCTTGCTGTACAAGCCTTTGTTAGGTTGAAGTATATCCTTTGTATACATAATCTCCCAAGGAATTTTGTCATGAAGGGCTATTGGATTTTGTTAAAGGACTTTTCTGCATCTAACAAAAAGATCATGCAGCTTTCTTCTTACACTCTATTTATATGGTGTATTATAGCTTTTATTTTACACATATTGATGCATCCCTGCATCATGGGAATATGGTCTCTAATTCTCTTTCTTTGTTAGGTTTTTATGTGGTTTGGGTATCTAGGTAATTGTGGTCTTGCAAAACTAATTTGGCAATGTCTTTTCTGTTTCCATTTTGTGGACTAATCTGAGTAGTAGTGGCCTTAACTCTTCTTTGAAAGTTTGGTAAAATTCTGCTTTAAAACCATCTTGACCTGGACTTGTTTTGCTCAGTAGAATTTTAATTACTGATTTTGTTTCAGTAAGGGTCATTAGTCAGTTTAAATTACTTATCTGATCTTGTTTTAAATTTGATAAATAGTATGTATCGAGAAAATCATGCATCTTCTTCAGATACCCTAATTTGGTAGATTACAGGTTTTTAAAATATGTCCTTATGATTCTCTGTATTTCTTCAGTGTCAGTTGTTATGTACCGCTTTTCATCTGTAAACTGATATAGCTCAATTAGACATATATTGTAATTGAAGAAGTTAAAGTATGTAGCAGAAATCTTAAAAGTTCTTATTAATAAAACAAACCTGGAGCCAAGTATTGGGGTGAAGCTGGAAGGTCAGAGAGGTACAACAAGCCACAGCTAACCTCATCTGGCAAATTTCTCAGCTGATCTTGTTTCCTCAGACTGGAAGCCTCTGTGTCCTTATATCCGAATGGCTCTCAGCTGAACTGTGCTTCTCGAAAGCCTGAAAACTTAACCAACTAAAAGCTTAACCAGCCAAATGCTTCTAGTTTCTGGTCCTCACGCCTTATATACCTTTCTGCTTTCTACCATCACTCCCTGGGATTAAAGGCTCACTCCCTGGGATTAAAGGCATGTGTCACCAAGCCTGGCTATTTCCAATGTGGCCTTGAACTCACAGAGATCCACAGGGATTTCTACCTCTGGAGTGCTAGGATTAAAGGTGTGAGTGCCACCATTTTCTAGCCTTTGTATGTATCTAGTGGCTGTTCTGTCTCTGACCCCAGGTAAGTTTATTAGGGTGCACAATATCTTGGAGAACACAATACCACCACAAAAGTATTTTTGTTTGCAGACAATAAGATAGTATACACAAGTGATCCCTAAAATTCCACCAAAAAAATTATAGTTGATAAACACTTTCAGCAAATTAGCTGGATACAACATTAACTCACAAATCAGTAGTTTTCCTATATACAAATGAAAGACTGAGAAAATAATCAGGGATTTCACAATCGCCTCAAATAATATAAAATATCTTGGGGTATTTCTAACCAATCAAGCAAAAGATGTATATGATAAATCTTCTAGTCACTGAAGAAAGAAATTGAACAAGATATCAGGAAATGGCAAGATCTCTCATGCTCCTGAATCATTAGGAGTAACACGCAACAATGATAGTTCTACCGAAAGGAATCTGGAGATTCAAAGCAACCTCAATCAAATTTCCAATATTTATTCAAATACCTTGAAAGAACAATTTTCTGCTTCATATGGAAAGACAAAAATACAAGGATAACTAGAAAAAAATCTTTAATAATAAAAGGACTGCTGGAGGTATCATCATCCCCAATTTCAAGTTGTACTAAAGAGCTTTAGCAATAAAAACAGCATGGTGTTGGAACAAAAACAGAAACACTGCTCAGTGGAATAGAACCAAAGACACAGACATAAATCCACACACTTACAGACAACTAATCTTTTTATTAAAAAAGCAAAAATACTCACTGGAAAGAAGACAGAATGTTCAATGAAGGATTTCTAATGAAACTGAATATCTGCAAGTAGAAGAATCCCAAAAGATCCATACCTACCATCCCACACAAAACTCAACTTTAAATGGATCAAAAACCTCAACATAAATCTAGATACACTGGACCCGAAAGAAAAGAAAGTGTGGAATAGCCTTGACCTCAAGGGCACACAAAAAAGACTTTCTGAACAACAAAAACAAAATGATGTGGCATGTGCTGGCAAGGATGTGGAATAAGGGAAATACTCATCCATTGCTGCTTAGCGTGCAAACTTGTAAAGCTATCCTGAAAACAGTGTGGCATTTTCTCAGTAAGATGGAAATTAATCTACCTCAAGATCCAGAATATAAAAAAAGAATACTTCTTCCTACCACACAGACATTTGATCAACCATCTCAATTACTGCTGTAGTCATAATAGCCTATTCATAATAGAATATATAAATAACATATTACGAACAGGATTCATAATAGGTCTGTTCATATTAGAAATTGGAAGCAATCTAAATACCCTGCAATAGTTGGCTGGACAAAAAATATGTAGTACTGTTTCATGATGGAATATTGTGCAGCCATTAAAATGAAATAATGATCTTTATTTAAATGGATGGAACAAAAAGAAATCATCCTGAGTGAGGTCACACAGATACAGACAGAAAAATATGATATTTATTCATCCTAAAGAGAGAGATTTCCGGTTTTCCTCATGCCTTATATATCATTCTGTGTCCTGCCACATTACTTCCTGTGATTAAAGGTGTGTGCCACCACTGCCTGGCTCTGTTTCCAGTGTGACCTTGAACTCACAGAGATCTGTATGCATCTCTGCTCCAGATTTAGGATTAAAGACATGTACCACCAATGTCTGGTCTCTATGTCTAATCTATTGACTATTCTGTTCTCTGGTCTTCAGATAAGTTTATTAGGGTGTACACTATATTGGGGAACACAATATATCACCACAAGTCTAGGTGTCAATGTCCCTTGAGTAACATTCCTTTACTTATCTCAAACTTAAATATAACAACTGATATTCTCTTTATTGATGTTACATTACATGATAAAAAAAAACCACAGGGAGAATACACAAATATCTGCATAAACATATTTTTTAACAAAATACAGCAGAAACATTCATGTCAATTATAATCTTTATTTCTCCAACTGATTATATGGCCTTAGTTGGTATTTATAATTACCTTCCTATACTACTCATGTTGCATTTCCTTCAACTTCAGCAAGCAAGTCTTAACTCTTTTCCTGAAAGAGTGACTCAAACCTTCATTCCTGAAGAGTTGGTGCCCTTTGTCATCCTGCTGGATTAGATTGTTATAATTTGCTGTAGACTCTAATCACAGAACATGGCAGCACCAAAAGACACATTAAAGGATCTGCTGCACTCCAGACATAAACTTTCATACCTCCGTTGTGGATATGGAATCCAATTTCCCTTGGTAATTTGGTTCAATCAGCCTTCCTAACACTTTATTCCTTTGTTAGCCTGTTGGGTTAAGTGTAACAGAAACTGAAAATGGCCTGGGGAAATAATGAGTGTCCAGTTCAATGGAATGTTTATTGTGGCTCCTGGAAGAAGCTCTGCCCTGTCTGGAGCAAAAGCTTCCAGGACAACAAAACTTAAGGTCATTGGAACTGGAAGTAAAAATTTTCCTAATGGGCCGATAGTGGTCATAGTGAGTGGAATTTATCCACACCTAGATCCTGGCTGTGGGAGAAACCATACCATATACTGGATGATGATTAAAAACATATACCACCTTCTGGAGAACACTGCCCCAGCCCTCTGGGATGCTGCCACATAATTGGAACTCTAACTGTGTCTTCAGGACACAGAAAAAAAGTGACTGAGAGACTCTAGATCTATGAGCTAAAGACAGATGCCCCAACTTTACAGAGGAACTTTGGATGACTGTCCAGACAGCCAGCTGTCTTTGTCATTCTAGATTTTTGAAAGTTGCTTATGATGCATTTCCTGTTTACTTAGGTAATACTGTATCCTTCTGAGTTCTTTGATGTAGTTGAAGACTAGATAGTTATAATTTCCTTAGTTATGATAAAAGATAAGTTAGATATAAAAGCTTAGACTCACAAATATAGGATAGATAGGACATCTTCTTTATTTTTGCCAAATGCAAATAGACTAGATATTATAACTATAATTCTTGCTTGATAATTGTTTTGTTGTATGTAATTTTACTATGTTAAAGTTAAAATCTTCCTTTTTGAAAAAAGAAAAGGGGGAGTGCTGGGGATGTCTTTCTGTATACTGTGAATGTGTATGAATTTGGTTGATAAATAAAACTCTGATTGGCCAGTAGCCAGGCAGGAAGTATAGTATAGGTGAGATAAACAGAGAAGGAAATTCGGGGAACAGAAAGGCTGGGTCAGGAGTCACCAGCCAGACACAAAGGAAGCAAGATGTGAAGGCAGAACTGAGAAAAGGTACCAAGCCATGTGGTTAAACACAAATAAGAATTATAGGTTAGTTTAAATGTAAGAGCTAGTCAGTGGTAGGCCTGAGCTAATGGCGGAGCAGTTTTAATTAATATAAGCTTCTGTGGGTTTACTAGGGTCCAAAGCAGCTGTAGGACTGGCAGGTAAGAGAGATTTGTTCTGACCATCGGCCAGGTCAGACACAGGAAAACTTCAGCTACACCCCTCACTTGGTCCAATCAGCGTAATATCATCAATATAGTGCACTGATGTAACTTTTGTGGAAGAAAGAGATGATTATGATCTCTTCTAAGTTATGGCACAGGATTGGAGAGTTACTATATCCTTCAGGTAAAACTGTAAAGGTGCCAGCCACGACAACTGAAAGCAAATCATTTCTGGTGGTTCTCATGGACAGGTACTGAGAAAAAGCCATTTGCTACATCAATAGCTGTATGCCATGTACCAATAAACATATTAATTTGTTCAAGCAAGGACACCACTTCTGGTACAGCAGCTGCAACTGGAGTCACTATTTGAATGAATTTTGATAGTCAACTGACATTCACCATGATTCATCTGTCTTCTGCACTGGACAGATAGGAGGGTGGAGTGGGAGCCACCACCCCTGCATTTTTCAAGTCCTTGATGGTGGCACTAATTTCTGCAATTCCTTGAGGGATGTGATACTGTGTTTGATATACTATTTCTCCTTCCAGAGGCAATTCTAAATTATTCCATTGAGACCTTCCAACCACAATAGCCCTCACTCCACAGATCAGGGAACCAATATGAGAATTCTGCCAACTTCTAAGTAAGTATATATATCTCCCAACAATATATTCTGGGACCAGGGAAATAACCATAGGATATGTACCACGGGACCTGTTGTGAGTCACACTTCAGGCAAAACTCCACTAATTACTTGAATTCCATAAGCCCTTATTTTAACTGGAGAACCACAATATCCCTTGGGGTCACATGGAATCAGAGTCAATTCAGAACCAGTATCAAATAGACCCCAGAAAGTCTAGTTGTTTCCTTTCCCACAGTGTACAGTTACCCTTAATAAACACTGTAAGTCCCTTGGGGATGGACTGGAGAAAGGCTAACAGAAGAAGTCTTAGCTATTTTATCAAGGTTCTTCCTCAGGGAAGCCTGGCTATGTCTTCAAGGCTTTAAGGTCTACAAACTTTCTCAAGTCTGGAAATTGTTTTATGTGCCAAGATTCTCTTTGCCATGGTCCAATGTAGCCTTCCTTTCACTTATATGAGAATTTTTGTCACTTATACAGAACAAACAAAACCACAGGAGGCTTTTTATCTATTTCATGCCTGAAGCACCATGATTGATTAGCCAGAACCAAAGGTCCATATGAGTCATCCTACTATAAAATTCACTTTGTGTGTGCTGACCATTAAGGGTCAAGCCATTATGGACATCACTTGTTTATACTTCCCATTAAAACTATTATCACCTTGCCTTTGGCAATTTATTACTGCCACCTAGCCCCTGCTACTTTGGGACCCAATTAAAGTCGTTACATTTTACCCATCTGAGCAGAAGTATTTCCAACCTTAAGACTTGGCATAAGGAAAAGGGAAACCAATAAGCCCTTCAAACGTGCTAGTACCATCACCATTTTGTGTCTTATAAGAGCAGTGAAGGGCATGTCTTCTGGACTTTCCCATTGTGGACGACTAGGATTTGCACAGCATATCACTCTAGTATTGGAATTTCCCTGAGCCTTAAACATCCCTTCATCAATATGAAGCCAGGGGATATCAGGCATCTCCAACTCTTTTTTCAGTAGGCCATCTTTTGAAAAATAATTGAGATAACCATTCAAATAGACTTTGACCCATCTTTTAAAAACTGTGCACTATGCCATATTAAACCTAGAGCCTCTACTCAGAGGGCCCATATCAATAAACTCATCCTGATACAGTTTTATGTTCTTTCCACTATTATCCCACACCCTTAAAATCTATTCCCCAGACTTCTGCTTGAATGAATTAGCAAACTCATTAAGCTTTTTAGCAGTGTAGTCTCCTCATGTACTACACCTTCTATCTCACCACTAGGAGCCTGCCTAGTCTTAAGTCTAGTTATAATTCTAGGGCAACTATTAGAGAACTCTAAAGGACATCAGTATTGTCTTGCCTGGCATCTCCTTCATGGGAAGTTACTGGTTTAGCAGAAAACAGAAGACTAATTTATTCATTCAAAGGTAGAAAAGGCAATATTTCAGGGGTTATAGGTGGGAATACATTTTCATATATATATATATACATTTTATTATATGCAAAGAATAAAGTTTTATCAGATAAACAAAAAGACATTTTTGGATTAGTGAAACAGCTTAGGGGTAAATGAGCCTACTGCTAAGCCTGATAAATAGCCTGAGTTTGATCCCCAAGAGTCCTGTTAGAAGGAAAGAAGTGACTACTGCAAGTGGGTGGCTGACATTCTCATTCACCATAATAATGCACTATAAATACGTCTTTAAAAAGACATACAGTTTCAACGGCTTTAGGGACATAAGATCCAGCCACAGAGTACATCTTCTACTGAGGGTGGAGAGACTCCGTCCTCAGGGGAGATAAGCCCTTGAGAATTTGAGGGCTCAAAGTTCTCAGCTTCAGTGGGATCATTCCACGCATACTTACCTCAAGTTATAGGATCCCATTCTTTACCAATTAATGCTCCTGTTTTAACAGTCTACACCCTCTAAGGTGGGCACTTGAGTATTTGCTATAATTTAGACAAATTTACAACAAGTGCTTTGGTTTGATTTTCCACAACTTGATCTCTGTGGCTGCTGGAGACAAAATTCTCTCCCAGGAACACTTAGACTGTTTATGCTCATCTGCAGCCGGTCAATTTTATTACTAAGTTCATTGTTGTCATTCACCACATTCTGAGATGCTAGAAGTTGGTTAGTTTTATCACTGAGCTCATCCCTACCCTTTGTCAGTTTATCCAGAGATGCTAAGTGCAACCATTCATCATAGTCATTTTTATAAAATTTTCCACAAATTGCAGAATGCTTATAAACAGAGTCACCAAATCCATTGCCTCTCTCACAATTGGTAAATCAGGATGAACAAATGCATTTATGTTCTTAAGTTTAACACTTCATACCATGGATTTTCAGTACTCTCCAAGCTCCCAGGAAGGGCTTCAGTAACTGAAGACACTTCAGTATAAATTGAAAAGCCTATTTGAGATATGTAAAATGTTTATCCTTATACATCTGTTGCTCTAGAACCACCTCTGGTACCAAAATCTATATCTGTATTACTCTGGGTTCTCTAGGGGAAAAGAACTTATAAAATGGATCCCTCCTCTCTCTCCCTAGACACACACACACACACACACACACACACACACACACACACACACAGTATTTATTAAAATTTATTAGAATGGCGTATACATCCAGCTAATACAATAATGACTGCTATCAAGGTAAATTTCAAGAATCCAGTAGTTTTTTTTTTGTCCAGAAGTCTAGATGTGTTAGCTGGTATTCATTATATGCTGGAGTCCCAAAGTAGGCTCTAATGCCAGTGAAGGAAAGGATTTGCTAGGGAGAATGGGAGCAAGGAGACAGAGTCATCAACCTTTCTTCCTCCATATTTGGCCTGCCAGCAGAAGTTGTGATCCAGATTAAAGGTAGATCTTTATAAGGCTTTATTTTCCCACATCCAAGATCAGGATTAGAAGGGGGCCTTCCCACTTGAAATGATTTAAGAAAAAAAAATCTCTCACAGGTGTATCCAGCTGTGTGTGTTTTAGTTAATTCCAGCTGTAGTCAAGTTTATAACTAAAATAACCATCACTATCTATGAATATGATCTAAATAAAATCACAAAATATTTGCTCTATGAGAAAAATATGAAATAAAAATATTCAGCTCATGAAAATATACCAACATATAATCTACTCTGTTTTATATTAATGTAAGGCAAAGCAAAAGAGAATAATGGAACGATCATATGAAATTTCATTATTTTTAGAGTTAATGGATTTTCTGTGAAATTTAAGTTAGCATGCCTTAAATAGGTAAAGTAATGAATAATAATTATGTGCATAACACAGCAGTATTTACTCTGAGATATCAAGTAGGTTTAGCATGTTGAGTGAGAAGAGAGAATTAAAAGGACAAGATAAATTCCAGAAAATACTTTCTACACAACTCATTATTTTTCAAAGATAAATTTTATTTTATAATATATATTTTAATATTTATTTTATAACATATTTTTATTTTATAATATAACTTATTTTTCAAAGATAATTCATATATAAAAAATGAAATATGTATCACAGTCATATTAAGTTAATTCAAATTTAATTTGGAGTAGAATTTGTATGTTCACATTTTAAATAATATTCATAAAATGATTAAATATTTCATGTTGTCACATAAATTTTCATTGAAGTATATATATATATATATATATATATATATATATAAAATGCTACACTCATAGAATTGTAAAGAAAATAAAGTAAAATAAAATAAAAACTCTAAGAACTATGTGCAGGTAAAGTTCCAGAATATTACCACAGTGGGCCAGGGCTTATGAATTGTCTATTTTCGTTGTTTGTTTTTTTTCTTTTTTTTTTTTGAGACAGGGTTTCTCTGTGTAGCTTTGCACCTTTCCTGGAACTCACTTTGTAGACTGGCTGGCCTGGAACTCAGAGATCTGCCTGCCTCTGCCTCCTGAGTGCTGGGATTAAAGGCATGCACCACCACTGCCCGGCCTGTCTATTTTGAAGTCTTGTGTCCAACTCTCTGTGCACAAAATTGTTCATACAAATTTATTCATACACTTTATCTAGTCACAGCCCACTAATTGTGATTATGAAATACTACATTGCACTATGAGTACTGTATCAGTCAGGATTCTCAAGAGAAACATAAGAGATTGAATGAATCAATGCTTACTAAAGGGGGATTTCATAGAGTGGCCTATAGGCTGTGGTTCAGCTAGCCCAACAATTCCTATCTCCCAATGGAAAGGCCAAGAGTTGTTCATTCCAAGAAGCTGGGTGTCTTAGTGGGTCTTCAGTCTGTAAGTCTGTATTGGAATCCCATAGAAGTGGTGTGTGTTGTTGCTGTTGTTGTTTCTCATAATTTCAATCCCTTTAATAAGGTGCTCTTCTGAACCAGAAGAATAACAGGCAGTGGGTGGACAAAATAGTGCTTCTTGAGCCCAGCTCAGTATTTCAACAGTCATCTTCTGGTAACTGGATCTTGGTAGGGTTAAACTAGTTGGATTGCATGATGGGGAGGACTATGGCTGCTCAGTATTTCACAAGGCTTTCAGATTTCTGGCAGCCCTATAGTATCCTGTAATCAGGCAGATAAAACACAAAGATGGTACCAAAGACCAATACACTGGAAAAAGCAAAGACAGCTCCCATATTTCAGATGTTCACCAAAGTGTCCCTTTCATAACCATGAAATCTGAGTCCTCTTACAAGAGCATGGCTGTTTCTCATTGCTGGTTTCCCTTCAGTGCAGACAGAGTCATTACAGCCCTGGAGGATTCCCGGAGAAGGCAGGCATCTAGAGCCTGCCTTTTGCTGCTGTTGCTGAAAGGCAACAAGCTTATAATCTTAACAGTCAGGTTGCCGTGACAGCTTGTGCTTTAAGGAAGTGGATTCTAATACTAGTAACATAAGTAATAAAGTAATGTCTCCGCAGCAGGGTAGGTGAGCTTGAGCACTCGAAAGCAAGCAGGAAAAAGACAAAAGCTTCTTTCTTCCATGTCCTATTATTCGGGATGCTACAAGAAAATACCACCCAGAATAAGGGTGAGCTTTTTGTCCTCAAATGATCAAGATTCAAGGTCAGTCTTCCCATCTGAATGATTCAATGAAGAAAAGTCAATCAAAGTTGTGCCCAGTTGCTTAGGTTTTAGTTGGTTCTAGATGTAGTCAAGTTCACAACCAAGATAAGGCATCAGGATTATAAAGCAATTAGTCAAACATATTGGGCTTACTGTAAATTCTGTTGAGAAAAAGAATACTTTTGAGCACAGTGTTGCAGCTCAGTGATAGTGATTTCCTAACATTCTTTTCATCTTCATGCACCAGACTTTTTTGAATTTTAATTTTGTAGTTATGCCTCTAAAATGTGTCTCTTAAGTGTGTATGTGTACTTTGCTTATATTTTATTTACTTGATTATCTTTTCCATGATTTAATTATTTAGTCTATTTACATTTAATGGAATCATTTGTATAATAGACTATCAGAATAAAAGTTTAATGTTTTCTTTCCTTTTCTGTGTCATTTCATCCTTTGTGCCCAATTTTCAATTGATTATTTCTTTTAATTTGCCATTTTTTTCTTAACCCTTCAAGACCAATTCATGCTTTCAAAAATATTCTTGAATTTGTTGTCATCCATTGGAGCATTATTGACTTATCAGAAGCTAGTCTTTAAAAAGTGGACCCTTCTCTGCAGCAGCTAACAATTGTAAATTGTTCCATGGTTAGCACTTGGACTTGCACAGGTATTGTACCTGTTGTCATGACCACCGTGAGTTCACATGCACAGCTGTCCTGCTGTGTACAGAAGACGTTTTCCGTAGTCACTCACTGCCTAGGCTTTTACATTCTTTTTGTCCCCTTGTCCTCAGTAATCCCTGAGCCTTGTGAGGAAGAGTGTGGTACACACATTATTTCCTGTAGGGCTGAGCATTCTGCAGTTAAGATATATTAGTAATGCACTATGATAAACACCTTGTTATGTATGCTTGTGATAATGAATAATTATTTATGTTTTTTATGTTCTAATGAAGAATGTTTGAATTTCATTGATTTTATCAGTGACTAAAAGTGACCATGGTGCGACTCTCTTCTAGAAAAATAAATGAGAGTTTAGGCTCTGCTGTGTTCTTGTTCTACATTCTTGTAAACCCTCCTACCTGAACTCAATTACATCTCTTTTGGTCTTTCCACTAAAATGTTGTGATAAAAACTATCTAATATGCTGCTATTATTGTTGGTTCCTTTTATCTATGTGTATATGGAATTGGTTCCACTCTTGTGCTGGAGGAAACCATATTGGTTATACCTCTGAGAACATGATAGAGATTCTAGGCCAATCAACCCTGAGATAATTTAAAGGACTCCACCTTCACAGACAGGAGTCTTTGAATGACTTTGAAAGTAAATTTCCTTGTTTTTAGAGGAATATCCTGGGAGACGATCACTCAGTAAATATTGCCAAATGGTCATAGAAACTAAGAACAACGTCTTTCCATCCATTAGTCAAGAAGAAAAATCACAGGTGTCAATCAAACAGCTGCTCTACCTAGATTTTGCCAACAACTACATGAGCTTAGAAGAGAATCTTCGTACAATCATGGAAAAGAAAAAAAAAAAAGGTAAAGGAAAATTCCCTAAGTAGAATGAAACTTATTTGCCTCTATAAAAATCCACATATGTGATGTGGGTTAATTAACTCTTCCTCCCAATAAGGAAAGTTCTACACTCTGCCTAAATAGTGGTTTCCCTTTAGGAATGATAATTATGAGCAATTATAGTGTTTCAGTTTGACCATAGGCCCTTATATTTTAGACACCATAAAAATCATACTATCATCTGGAAAATATACTTAAACTCTTACTGAAATTTTCTTATTTCTATTTTAAAAATACTAAAACTACACAAGATAAATCAGAAGATAAGAAAATAAGTAAAATAAAATATTGATAACTTCAGAGCTATAGAACTAGATGGATTCTAAAGTGGATGGCAAAACACTTGATTGGATAATTCCCTGGGATGTGATATAAAAAAGAGTTAAATCATTGAAGGATTTGACTCTGCTTTCTTTCCTGTTATAACTGATCTTCTTCTATGTAAAAGTAGCACACTGAATTGCTTCAGAGCTATATAATAGTCATTAGCTCTTCCTCTTTTGTTAACCTCAAGACAGGACATCTGCAACATCTGTGTATCACCAGAGTAGTCAGGTGGGTTGAAAAGACCTTGCAAGAAATGGATGTGGTTAAGTGATCAGGACTGTCACACTACATTTCTCTCTTGGGGTGTTACATGATGTTTGAAAGGAACATATACATGCATTAGTGGGAGATATACTTTAATTATCCATTATGCACAAAACTTACTGCTAAAACAACACTCCAATGCTTGTAAAAATATATGAGGAGGTGCACTCAATTAAAACTACAATAACTGTTCCTTTCAGCACAAACAGATGTTCGAAAAGTATTCCAGAGGGACAGACAGTATTACAGAGGAACACTCAAGAGTAAAATGTAAGAATAGGTGATCTAGGCAAAGAAGGAGCAACTGAAGAATATTAGGACAAATAAGATTGTAGCTAGAGTTTTCCTGCCTGGCCTGCAGTCAGGACAAATCTCTGTCACCTGCCAGTCCCACAGCCTCTCAGACCCAACCAAGTAAACACAGAGACTTATATTGCTTACAAACTGTATGGCCGTGGCAGGCTTCTTGCTAACTCTTCTTATATCTTAAATTAATCCATTTCTATAAATCTATACCTTGCCACGTGGCTTGTGGCTTACCGGCATCTTCACATGCTGCTTGTCATGGCGGTGGCTGGCAGTGTCTCTCTCACTCAGCTTCCTGTTCTCTCAATTCTCCTTTCTGTTAGTCCCGCCTATACTTCCTGCCTGGCCACTGGCCAATCAGTATTTTATTTATTGACCAATCAGAGCATTTGACATACAGACCATCTCACAGCAGAAGATAAAGAAGTGGAGGGAAGGAGAGAGGGAAAGAAATGTAGAAACTAAAATGGCAAGATGAGAAGCTAATGGCAAGGTTGGAAGATCTGGGCTGTAAAATCTCCAAGAAGGTTAACTTAAATGTGTTCAAAGTCTTGCAATAAAGACCACTTTCAATTTCTATTTCAGCCATGCAACATTGCAGTATACAAAATCACTATAGTAGTGTTCAGCAAATCCAATTGGAAAATCCAGATTTTGCTCTTCTGCTACTCATGAAAGTAGGAGGGATGGTCCCACAGTGCAGGCCATTTTCAGGTTAGCTGACAGTGCACAAAATATTTTTAATTACACACACACACACACACACACACACACACACACACACACACACACTGTGACCTTTTAATATAGTTCCTCATGTCATGGTGACCCCAACCATAAAAACATTTCATTTTTATTTCATAACTATAATTTTGCTGCTGTTGTGAATCATAATATAAATATCTTATATTCAGGATATCTGATATGCAACCCCAAAGGGGTCACAACTCACTGGTTGAGAACCACTACTATAGAGTCTCTCAGCTCCAAACTTGTCCTATGACTAAAGTCAATATCACATTGTAACAGACCAATTCAGACAAAACTTGTAATGCTCAAGTCTCTTAAGTAGTAAAGGTTAGGGTTGCTCCCATGTAATGGGATAAATCATGGGCCTGAAATAAGTACACTTAAATCTTCATCTTGACCATATACACATGTCCACATACATACTAGCAAAGTCCAGCTGTTCTCAGTTATATACAGAGAAATCTGTATCTCTGTTTATTCCCTTGTTTCTCTCATTCCAACCAAATATTCTAACATCTTCCCTATCTCTCTTGACCCACTACACTTGAGATTTATAACTGTAGGTATGTGTTTTTATCTCAGGTTTTCAAAGAATCTTTGACCATGTATCTTGTTTAAAAACAATATTTACAATTTAAAAGTATCTTCTTTGTCTGTAACTTTTATATTTCAGGGTAATTTAGCATTTTGAAATGTTTTATGATAATTTGTAATCTTATTCTTATGTTAATATAATGATTTTTTCTTTATATTTTCATATGCCAGAATCTAAAAATACAAAGGATTTGGTGCTAAGTAAGTAACAGGCTAAATACTTTTACATGAATGTATTTGAGGTGTGTGTGTGTGTGTGTGTGTGTGTGTGTGTGTAGATATGTGTGCACAAACGCATGGAAATGAGGGGATTGTGAAGGAGGAGGAGGAGGAAGACTATGAGGACCAGGACAAGGTGTATGAACAAAGTGGAGGGCAAGGGAGAGAGGAAAGATCACTTAAAAATTTATGAAGCAGAAGGTAGTTATCTCTTGAAATAGCTTTAGAACTTAACTATCACGAACTATAGATTAAGAAACTTTTATGAGGCCGGGCAGTGGTGGCACATGCCTTTAATCCCAGCACTCAGGAGGCAGAGCCAGGTGGATCTCTGTGAGTTCATGGCCAGCCTGGTTTATTACAAGGCAAAATCCAGGATAGGCACCAAAACTACATGGAGAAAACCTGTCTTGAAAAACCAAAAAAAAAAAAAAAAAAAAGAAAGAAACTTAGAATACCAGTGACTTACAATATGCCGTATGATATTCTCCCTGGTGTTATTGGACTATTCAATTAATTTTGTGAAGTCAGTCAACTTGATGTCTCAACTTAGAGTGATCCCGAAGTACTATATTCTGCCTGGGTTTATGAAAGTAACAAAAGTATTATATATCATCTGTAGACTGAATGTTTCCAATTCCTTCATTTCTTTTTCCCTTTTGTCCTCTATTGTGAACAGCACAGTTTTATTGGATCTTCAACAGTCAGTTAACCAGAGTTTCAGTTTGCTTTTGTTTCTTCTAAAAGCTAAAAATTGTAACTGTAAAGATATGATTGCTATTTATGAGATATATCCAAAAAATGGAGGTAATGAGATGGGCCCAATATCAGAAATGGAAAATTGAAATGAAATACAGGAAGAAACACATGACTAACGGAAGTCAGAGCTGCTGCCGGCTCACCGGTAGGAAACTGCTGATGCTCTGAACTGTAAGAAGCACTGAAATGATAACCTTGACAAATTGCTGTAAGCTGAGGGAGGTGGGGTCCTCTTGGGAACTGCAGTGTTCAGGAGCTTTCAAGCTGCTTTTCTCTTGAAAACAGGAAGTCCAACAGCTTCTCACAGAAAAGATTTGAGCAAGATTCCCTGGTGACTGTCCAGTGTCTGGGAGAGTAATCATTATAAAACTCACCCTGAGTTCTTCATAACAAATGCTTACTCTAGAGGGAGAAACACTCCACTGGATCCTCATTCTCATGGGAAAGGGTAATTTCTCTGCAGTACCCTTCTGATTATTTGTCTCAGTTGAGGGGAAAAAATAGATCACAGAGGTCTTGGCTTCAGATAAATATGATGGGAAAGTTGCAGATAGAGAAAGGATAAAGGATTTAAGGACAGAGAACACAAAAGCCAATGGTTCTGGCAGAGTAACATTTGCAATACCATAGCCTCTAGTCACAATTCCACTGAAATGAGGCTTAACTGTGATATTACTGAACACTCCATCTCCTTGGCACTTCACCACTACAAGGGAAACACTCCAGTGTAGGAATGGTAAGTACAGCTAAAAGAAATAAAAGATATAGTCTCTCCTAAGACATAGTGAAGTAAAACAAAATCATAAGGGATGATGAAAACCCAGACATGGGTAGAAGTTTAGGTCACTTGAATCTGTAGCTATAACAGATAAATAAAAGCTTGATTCCAGGTGAAGCTATCAATAAGAGTGGTTAAAGATACACAACAGGGGCATATTAATAGACATTGAGCACTATAAAGTGATAATGACTATAGTTATTTTATTGTTAGCAACCTTTAATACATATAACAATTTCTTGTAAATAAGCTACATTGTTGGGAACTGGTTCATTCGACCATTTGATTAGTAAACTCACAGATCCTTCCCTTGTGCCCTTCCTGTGTGCCTTGAGTGTGGAGGTAAAGTTGTCAGACTACCTTTTGGTGACTGGACTATCATGGTAACATACTTGTGAGCACACTTTATTGATAACTTGAAGAATCTATATTCTGCAAAAACCATTGTAGTCTCTAAATGTAAGTCACAACTTCTTCCACCTGTCTTGTTCAAGGCCCGACCCTTTCAGATGAACAGAACTAGATGCCCAGGTAATAAGCACTACTAAACATAAAAATATTTATTTAATCAACTGTCCCCAGGGGAGACCTTGCCTTGGAGGAGGTGGGAATGGGGGGTGGATTTGGGGGAAGGGCTGGGAGGTGGGAGGAGGGAGGACGGGACAATCCGTGGCTGATATGTGAAATTAAGTTGATTATGAAATATATATATTATATAAAATTATAATATATATATAATAAAAATAATTTATTTATTCACTTACATATTTATTGGGCCATGTCATATAGCTGACACTGGTCTTAACTTAAAGATCCTGCTACCTTTGTCTTCCTACTATTAGAATTACAGGCAGGTGTCATCATGCTGGGCTTCTGTAGCTGAAATCAGTCAAGAAAAGCCGGCAATTACTATTACTAAATAGGGAAGTGGAAGTACCTACGCAGTAATTCAGCAAGAAGCCACTGATTTATGCAAGATACATTTTTGGTATTTTGATTCAGACCCTATGCAAGTCCTGCGAGTGGTGAAATCAGACGCCATTCTGTAGTCAGTGCAAAGAGCC
>CABHPQ010178693.1:0-17114 GCA_902168405.1 Peromyscus aztecus
AGGAGATTGCTGTGTTCACCTTATGAGGAGATTGCTGTGTTCACCTTTTGGATCGCCCAGGAGACACACTCCCGTGACGTCTCATGGTACTGTAATAGTATGACTAATAAAAAGCTTCCACAGGGTGTCTAGTTGTGATCTTATCAAGGGTAAAGCAACCTGAGCTGGTAACACAAATAATAGTAATGGTGGTGGTTACCATAGTACCAAGAAGGCTGGTAAAAAGTTACAGCAAGCAACAAGGGCAGAATGTGTGGAAGCAGAGGCAACTGGGATGATGATAAAAAAAAATAAACCATGGAAGAAGGCAAGTGAATTATGCAAGGCATAATAAATCCTGGGAAAGTCAAAGATGTGAAGGTTGTGGGCTCTAGTCACTAGATGAGTTCTTGTGAATTTCAAGACCCTATGAATCCTAAGTAGCATTATTCAAGACGAAAGAGCTGTATTACTAGCCAATGCTAGTACTTACAAATATGCTTAAAAGGAGTAACATTAGTCATGATCTGCTACTGTTTTTGCTGTGAGCACTGAAGTACTGATTACTAAGTGCCATAGTCAAGGCCCAGGGCAGCAAGTTTTTAACAGTTTTAGTCTTGAGAGCTAAGATCTATCAGTTTAAAAATTGCAATAGTAAGATTGATTCAAAAAAATGGCTTTACTCCAAACTTCAGATCATTCTCTATGTGTGTGTTTTATGTTATAAATGTATGGATACTACTTTGTCACACATGGGGACGTCTATAATCATTCAAGATACAGGAGGCATTCATTACAACAAAGATCTTCTAGTATCAAGATTTATTTATGAGTTTAAATAGTGTTTAGATCACCACTAAGTGTTAGTGTCCTTTATCCTGACATATTTATGAGTGCTTGAGTGTTTCTTCCATAAACCTGAGGATTCCATAATAAATTACATTATACTTTCTGGCTTTGCCTCTCATATTTACATTACTGATAGTGGAGACTGAAAAGTATTAAATTTAGTCTTGTTCTTTCTGTCTTCCCTGCACCCTACACAAACACAGTTACCAACATATCCCAGGCTGATGTTGGACTCTGGATTGTCCTTCCTCAACCTCCAGAGCACTACAAGCATGGAACGATCCACCACACCAAAACTTTTCTGTCTGCTCCTTATTTCTTAGTGGGGTAAGATTCTTTACTTCACCATTGCCTTTCCTTAAATAACATGTTCATCCATTCTTTAATGAGTGGGGACAAATAAATACTCTTCATTTATATTCATCTGAAGATATTTTTAATTATACTACACTCTGAATGTTTTTGTGTGTGTGTGTTTAGATGTAAAATTCCATTGACAGATTTTTTCAATACTTGAATAATGCAAAATTTCCTGTCAATTTTCATTGAGAGATCCACTTTAGTTCAAGTATTCCTCTAGACAAGGTGTTTCTTTTATCTTTTGGGCTGAAGGATTTCACAAGCAGAACCTCTCTATATTTTAGACCTTCTAATAAACCTAAACTTATTTCAATATATAGATCGAATGAGTTATTTAAGATAATGAATAAGTATTTTCCTCATGAGAATATGCATTCGTAAAATATCTCAAATACACAATTCATAAACTGATGTTTCAAGCCAGCTTTTGACTAACAATGAATGGTCAATGTACGTCTGTTTCAGTATTTTCCTCATACTAATATCAAATTCTTAGAGCTGTTCTTGAGTCCTGAGAATGTTCTGGTCCTAGTTTATACAGGGTCAGTCAAGGCATATGGAACACAAGTAGCACAGTATTTGATGTTTCTGTCATTTTGACTTTAATTATGCTTTGAAGTAAAATGTGATTAGTCTTCATCCTCTTCACCATTGCCATCATTGGTTTTGCAAGCAGGGCCTTGCTTTGTAGTCCAGGATGACATTGACATTCGGTTCTTTTTGCATCACTCTCTTAAGCACAGTGATTTCATGCATTTGCTGCCATGCTGGGGGAAAAACATAACTTTTATTATATGAAGTTAAAATCAATGATATTTCTAGATCATGTCATTTCAGAACATTTTTTTTTTTTGGTTTTTCGAGACAGGGTTTCTCTGTGTAGCTTTGCGCCTTTCCTAGAGCTCACTCTGTAGACCAGGCTGGCCTCGAACTCACAGAGATCCGCCTGCCTCTGCCTCCCCAGTGCTGGGATTAAAGGCGTGCGCCACCACCGCCCGGCCATTTCAGAACATTTTATTTATTTTGTTGTATAACCTCCTTTCCCACAATACAGCATTCTGTCTCTTTCATGTAAACACTGTTTTAAGGTAAGATTCATGAGCTATCTTCAGCCAAGACCCTCGTTTTGTGATTTATAGTTTCCCGACCTCCTCCTTCTTTGTTTCCTAATTTCAGATTATTTTTTAATTATTTGAGTTAGTACATGCATATGATTTTATCAAAT
Organism: Peromyscus aztecus; assembly: GCA_902168405.1. NCBI lineage: Eukaryota > Metazoa > Chordata > Mammalia > Rodentia > Cricetidae > Peromyscus > Peromyscus aztecus. The sequence continues at coordinate 2,414 of CABHPQ010178693.1, forward strand.
CTATCTCCATTCCTCCCGCTATAACTCTTCCTGTGTTCCACCAGTTTCCCTTCCCAACTTCATGTGATTTTTTTTTTTTTTAAACACACTGCGTCTATTTAGTGCTGCTTATATGTGCTGACTGTGGGACCATCTACTGGAACATGAGTAGCCTCTTAGGGTCTATAGTTCTGAAGAAAATTCCATGGGCAGCCATCAATTAACAATAGCTCCTCAGGTAAGCCTGAGACTTTGTCAACAACCCCCAATTTAAGTCTGAATGCTGGATGGATTGATCTTATGCAGATCTGATCTCACACACAATCTCACAGTCTCAGCTACACAGTCTCATCATTGTAGCCAAAAGTTTCTCCAGTCCTGCATGCCCTGCAGGCAGAACAAATCTCTCCCACCTGTGTCTCCCAGCTGCTTGGTCCCAAGTAAATAACACAGAGGCTTATATTACTTATCAATTCTATGGCCTATGGGTCAGGCTTCTTGCTAGCTAGCTCTTATAACTTAACTCAACCCATTTCTATTGATCTATATGTTGCCACATGGTTGTGGTGTTACTGGTCTGTGGGCATCTTGTTGCTCCTTGGGCAGTGGGCTGGCATCTCTCCCAACTCCACCCTTCTTCTCTCATCTTCAGTTCAAATGTACCACCTAACCTTATCCTGCCCTGCCATAGGCCAATGCAGCTTCATTTATCAACCAATTAGAGCAATACATACTCACAGTGAACAGAAAGACATCCCACAGCACATTATGTACAGATCTGATGCATAAACACACATTCTCAGCTGCTGGGTGTTTATGTGTGCAACAGTGCTGGCATTTCTGGTAAATAAATACTGTTTTTCTCAGATACCTATATCTTCTGCCTCTTAGAATCCTCTCATGCCCTCTTGCATGGTGATCCTGAATTGCATTAGACAGGGACTTATATAAAGGCTATATACTTTCCACCTTTGTCCAATCAGGGACAAGCGTACATCCTGACATACTTCCTGTCTACGTACTTCCCACCTACTATCAAGCACATCTGTGCAGCTGAGACAACCATCCTTGTTTCCTGAAGTAAAAACACATGCTTTGTTATCTTACATAAACAGCCCCAGCATTTCAGGAAGATATCTGCCCATGGGCAAGTAAGGCTTCCAGGTTAGAGGTAATTTTTGTCTTATCAATCTTCTAAGCACAGCAATGTAAGCTTAAAAAACATAACTTTAGCCCTCGCATCCCCTCCCCTGGTAGCACCCATTGAACCATCCAGTACTGTAAAAGCTAACCAGTAAGCATGAAGCTTCCAGGTGAGGACCAGCTTAATTTCTACACACTTGTGGCTCAAGCAAGTGATGTCTCCTGCAATAGGGACTTACTGTCAATTCTCGAAGGTAATCAAAAACAATGGCAATGATGTGTAATGTTTGACGCTGGTCTTTTGGACCCTACTGATCAACAACTGAAAAAAAAAAAAAAGATAAACCATCTCTGACAGTGGCCTTTTTATTTGAAATCTTATAGAGTCTGTGGTAGGCCTCGTCCCTCCACTAAAAGATAACTCCATTTCAGCCACTGTGTATATGTAAATGTTTTAGGAAGCTTCTGCATTAGTAGGTTTCCAAATAAAACTTTCAAAGGTCTTTAGTGTTAGATATCCCTCCACACACCTCTCCTCTAGTCTGCCCTGCTAAGCTCACCCTAGGTAGCCTCGCCTGTTTCATCACTCTGCTTCCCTAATTCATGCCATCTTCTTTCTATTCCCCTTCCATTAAAATTCCCATGCCGCACCCCTGACTTCTTTCTGAGTGTGATCTAATTTAAGCATGTATGTCCAAAGATTAAAAGCCAGCATCCTCATATGAAAGAGAACATATGACCTTTGTCTTTCCGGGTTTTTGTTATTTTACTCTGAATTATTGTTCCCATCTCTATCCAGTTCTCCATGATTTTCATAATTTCACTTTTCTTCACAGCTGAAATACATCCCCTTGTGCATGAGAAACACATTTTCATCATCTATTCATCCACTGATAAAAGCGGTTGACTTTTCGGTATTGACTCTTGAGTGCATCTCTAATTCAACAATTTTCAAACTTCTTTTTTTTAACCTCTACATGATCTTTAGTGTGTTTTGAAAGATAAATTAAATCTCAGGATTCCAAATAAACTATTAGCAATTAATATTATAAATAATACCCAAGTTTTTTTAAGTTTACACATTTATTATATGATATATTATTAAGAGCACACTTGTTATTAACAGAGGAAACAAAATGAAAACTTTCTTTTGGAGTCTAGAAAGGTTCTCAACCTTCCTAATGCTGTGACCCTTTAGTACAGTTCCTCATGTTGTGGTGATCCCCAACCACAAAATTACTTTCATTGATACTTCACAACTGTAATTTTACTACTGTTATAAATCACAATATAAATATCTGATATGCAAGATATCTGATTGTGACCCCTGTGAAAAGTGTAGTGTGACCTCAAGGGGCTGCAAACCACAGCTTGAGCACCCATCATAGATTATACCTGTTAATTACAGAGACTTTAGTGATGTTTTTGCTTTGCTTAAAGAGGGTATCTATATATTAAAGAACCCTTCAATCAAGTGATGAACAAGCCTACAAAATGGAAGAAAAATCTTTGCCAGTTACATCTGTGACAGCATATTAGTGTCTAGAATATGAAAAATTACTGTAAATAGCTAAACACAAAGAAATCAAATGACTTGTTAAAAATGGGCCATGGAACCAAACAAAAAGTTGATAAAGCAAGAAGCTACTAAACCTTTTTTTAAAAATGCTCAACATTCTTAGCTACCAGTGGAATACAGATTAAAACTACTTTTAGATCTCATCTCACTACAATCAGAATATACATGATAACAAATGCTGCCTTGAATGTGAGAAAAGGGAAACCCTTATACAGAGATGTTGGGAATGCAAACTAGTACAACTACTGTGAAAATGTGTCTAGGGTGTTAAAAATGGAACTAGACAAGTTATATGATCCATGGGTATTACCAAAAGGCCTTTATGACCTGCTACAGAGAACATTCATGTTTACTGTGCTTCAACATAAAAGCTAGGGCATGCAATCAACCAGGATATCTACCAATTAATGAAAAAAATAATAAAACTATATACACACTTGGATATATGCTTTCCTTGAATTGTTGGTATATTCAAAGAGAAATTTCTATTTCTCCTCAGGAATCATCAAAGACAGAATGTGCACAGTTTGTGACAAAGAGATGATCCACTATTTGTTTTAATTTTATGCAAAGAGAAATGCAGAATGAGCAGTGGGTTTGAAACCTCCCACCTTTCCCAATATTGCCCATTTTAATCTCCAATGTGATTACAAATTCTCCAGATTGTAAAACATGAAATATAATTGCAGATGACATAATGATTTTGACACTCAGAGAAATGGTATCTCTGCTGATATCTGAATTTTACTATTATGATCAAGCACATAAAATAGATCATCTTGCAGCTGTTTAAAGGATGACATTCTTTTTTGCCATCTCTGCTCTAATTTCAAAAGTTGCAGGTTTTAGTGGTGATTGAATTTTTTTTGCTCATCCAAGTGTTTTGTGTTCATTTTCCTAACACATATTGAGAAAGTTGAAGGGAGATTTTTCATAGTGCTGAAGCACAATGTATCATTTTCCATCATATATAAGCAGGATATTTTAAATGCTATATCCACTTATCGATGCTATGTCAAACAATATGATATTTTAAAATGTGAGTGTTCCTATTGTTCATTTTTATTTCTTGACATGAATTCTTAAAATATAAGTCAATGAAATGTCCTTAGAGATGGCTAGAATTGGGGGTGCATGGGATGTGTGTGAAAACCTAGTGTAGTGTAAACGTCCTGGAATCTACGAGAGTGATCCTAGTAAGGACTCCTGGTAATGGAGGATATGCAGTCTGAAATGACAATCTTTTGTAGCCCGGCAAGGTTTCTAGTGGTGGGATGGGTTTGCAAATGGTTGAGTTGTTGGCCAGCGGTTTCCCATGGAGATCCCTAAATAACCCAGGCAAATGCTAGGAGTGAGGATGTCTCTGAAAACTCAGCTGGACCCCATTGCTGAGGACATTCACACATCTCATTGAAGGTAGAGAGAGAGGTCAAGCTGGTGAGCACATGGAACGTTCACGGGATGATCTAGTCCTTTGGTATGAGAAGATACCAAAGAAGATTCTCTGCAGGCTACCCAAAGTGAAACCTGGAATGAACCTTGCCACAAAACCATCCAGCTACCATCTATCCTACCTGCAGGATGTGCTGGGGAAATGGTCTCACACAACTTCTAGGGGTAGCCAATCAGTATCCGGTTTAACTTGAGGCCCACGGCATGAGAGGCAACCCATGTTCTACAGTGCCTGAATGGTCGGGAACCTAGAGACCTAAGGCAGAATCAAGCACAACTCACAAAACATTAATCAATGAAAAGATTCTTAATGAGAGGATTCCTCCTGCAGCAGTGGGAGCAGGTGCACAGACCCACAGCCAGACATGGTACAGAGAGAGTCTAAATTTGAAGCCTTCATTAGGTCCCTCCCCTCAGAGCTCAGGAACCTGGTGGAAGAGGGGAGGAAAGATTGCAGGAGTCAGAGGGGATGGAGGACACCAGAAGAACATAGCCTACTGAATCAACTAAGCAGGGCTCATATGGGCCCACAGATATTGAAGTGGCAAGCATAGGCCTGCAGGGCTCTGTACCAGGTCCTCTGAGTACATGCTCTGGCTGTTAACTTGTTTTCCTTAGTGGGAGAGAGTATGTCTCTGATTTTTTTTTCCTGCTCTTGGGACTCTTTTCCTCCTATTGGGTTTCTTTGTCCAGCTGTGATATGAAGGTTTTTGCCTTGTCTTATTGTATCTTGTTCTGTTGTGTTTGGTTGTTTTATCTTGGAGGTCTACTCTTTTCTGAAGGAAAAAGGATAGGGAGTAGGTCTGTAATGGCTTCTTTTATTGTTTTATTAATAAATGAAGCTTGGGAGTCAGATATTATGGTATAAACCTGATAGATTCATAGAGCTATGGTGAAGACAATCAGCTGACCTTCCTCTCCACCTTCCTAGATTAAAAACACCCCAGAATTTTCCCAAAGCCCCTCCTTCTTCCTCTCTGTGTCTCTCTGTCTTTATCTGGGTCAGCCAGAAAACTATGGTTTCTTCTGGCCAGATGAACATGAACTCATCCCTCTGAATCAAGGTTTAACTCCAGTGATGGTCTTGGATTATGAATACAAACAAATCTACTGCACCATAGATCTAGGGGAGAAAGGAAGTGAAAAGGAGTTAGGGTGAGTAGAGATAGGGGAAATTGTGTTGAGATGTATTGTATGAGATTATAATGTATTTTCAATAAAAAAATGTTGGTGATTTCTATTAATGAGACAGATGAGTTTATGTCTATGGCTATCTGCTGACCCACCACCAAGCTGTGGTGATATTTTATTTGTGCTCTAACAAATAAAGCTTGTCTGGGGATCAGAGAAAAAAGCCAGCCACTATATTAAACAGAGGTCAGGCAGTGGTAGTACATGTCTTTAATCCTAGCATTCAGAAGGCAGAGATTCATCCGGATCTCTATGAGTTCAAGGCCGCACAGGGAACAGAGCCAGGCCTGGTGGTACATGCCTTTAATCCCAGCACTAGTTAACCATAGAGGTCTGGAGGTCTGTACAGCGAGACAGGAAGTGATAGAGCTGGGCAGAAAGACTAAGTGTTCAAGCTGGGTAGAGAGAGAAAGTAAGATGGCAGGGCACAGAACGGTATATAGGCATGAGTATACAGGAAGTAGCTCTCTTGGGCTGAGGATTTCCTAGTGGTAAGAATGTGTGGCTGGCTTGTTTTATTCCATTGATCTCTCAGCTTTCACCACAACGTCTGGCTCCATTTTTTTTTTTTAATTAATAAGCCCTTTTAAGATTCCAGTTACACCAAACACTGTATTATTCCTTATTCGGGATCTTTATCTTCTCAGAACTCTCCTTATCAGTGGACCCAATAATGACGTACTAAACTGCTACTTGCCATTTTTCCATTCCTGATTGTAGCAGCACTGGAACAAGAGGGAACTCTGTTTTGTATTACCACTGACCCCATCCATCTGAGAAGAGACACTGTCTTTGCTTTCACATTCAAGAGGGAACTCTGTTTTGCATTACCACTGATCCTGTCCATCTGAGAGGAGACATTGTCTCCGCTTTCACATTCAGGGCACCGAAGTAAAGAAAGCAGAAACCTGACAGGGAAGGAGGCAGAAAAACAGGATACAGGTGAGTTTGGGTGAACCACAGATCTACAGTACCTAAGCAGAAGGTTAAATCTTAAGAAAGTGGGGCTAGAGATGGCTCAGAAGTTAAGAGCAATTGTTCCTGAATAGGGTAAGGATATGATTCCCAGGACCCATAGGGTAGTTAACAAACTTTAACTCTAGTTCCAGGGAATCTGACACCCTCTTCTGACCTCCACAGGCACTGGACATAACATAGTACACAGATAGACATGAATGCAAAAAACTCAGATACGTAAAATATACTAATTCAAAAAAAAATTTAAAAAAAACTTTAGAAAGTACGAATTAAAAAGCAAAGTCACAACTATTCATAAAGCATTCTCTAGGAAGTTTATTAAAAGTGATAGAAAGTTTGTTTCAGGTTATGTGCTCCTATAAAATAATCTCAAGAAAAGGATGAAGGGACCCAAAACTGGGATAAAAGATGAAATTCATACATTCACTCATTTAAACAAAGAGTATTAAAACTCCTACTGTGTGCTAGCCACTGAGCTCTTCTGGATTCCTACATACAGCAATGGGTAAAACAGTTGGAAACTGACTGGGATTCCTGCATCCATGGATGTTTGAGTCTAGTAATAAAATGGAGACAATTAAAAAATAAAGGAATCCATACTCTAGTGGATACTAACACTGGTTTCATCCATTGTTGCTGTGACTCAATACATTGCATGGAGTTACTTTGAAAAGGAAGGCCTTATTCTTCTTACAGTTTGAGGGAGGACGTCTCTCTGATTAACTCAGCAGGAGCCTGAGGAATCCTGCCACACTGTGAACAGGGACAGGAAGTAGAGAGAGGAGAGGGTGTGGCTCTGGGGCCATAAAACCTCAAGATCTGCCCTCAGTGACCGGCTTCCTCTGGTTTTACCCCACCTCTTAAAGGCTCCACAACCTTTCATAACAGCGCTACAGTGTGGGGATCCACTCTTCCAACAATGATCCTCTGGCAGAGCAGTGGTTAATATTCAAATCAAAACAACTCTAGTAGGTAACATGGAGAAAACGACCAGGGAAATCTGGAGTGCTAAGAGTTCCTGAAACCCTATGTTGTGATTAAGATCTACCCTAGATTGTAATTACTGCAATAACTTTCTGTGTTCCTTTGTTCTTCTTTAGAAAAGAGCTCAGATAATAGTAAACAAAAGTGAAGGGGGAAGGGAAGGATCTCAGGGAAGGAGGAAATTAATACTGTGTGGTCCATCTCTGAACTGCTGGCAGGTCTTCTGGAAATAGCGCTGCTGCTGCTGGAATCATCTCAGAGACAGTCTAATGGAAGCAGGAATGCCCCTGCCCCCACAGACATGTTCTTTCATTAACTGTTGTTAGAAGCTCATTCAACAGTGGTGGGTGTCACATTATTTTAGGTAAAGGGATACAGAGTAAACATTTTAAGGTTTACAGGCCATTGGGTTTCTGTTGTATCTGCTAAACTCTATGGACATATGAGATAGTTCAGAAAGAGCTACAGGCAAGAGAGAAATCAATGAGTGTTTGTTTCTCAGGTTCAAAATTTATTTACAAACCGAATGTCATGCGGGATTGCCACTCCAAGCTATAGTTTGTTCACCCTTTTTATAGCGTATCACCCTGAATATTGTCAAGGTCTGTCATTTGCCCCCATCCAAAAAGCTCTCTAGAGAACTAGCTTAGAAACAGTGGTCTCCTTGAAAAAAAAAAAAATCCTGAGTATAAAAGATAAGCGAAAATCAGTTGATAAAACATCTGCATTCCCTGTATGCCTGAATGTGTCTGCTCTCAACCATTCAGGTCAGCAAGGGCACATACATAACCTCAACTGCAATGGAGAGGTTCCAAGGTGAAGTGCTATGTGAGGGGATAAATCTTTACACTGAAGTGTCATCTATAAGCAACATAAAGAAATAGGATGACCTGCTGTGGCAGGGCCAGAAGGGGAAGCAGAAGTAAAAGAGTGACTCTGCCCTACAAGGGAACACAAAGCTAGGAGTGTGCCTCTGCAGAACACAGGCACTTATGAGGCCAGGTGAACTCCTTGCACTGTGTCAATGTCATCAGCGTCCGAAGGCACATACACTATAGCCGCAAGCATAAGAAAAGAATGTATCCATGCCGGGCGGTGGTGGCGCACGCCTTTAATCCCAGCACTTGGGAGTCAGAGCCAGGCGGATCTCTGTGAGTTCGAGGCCAGCCTGGTCTCCAAAGCGAGTTCCAGGAAAGGCGCAAAGCTACACAGAGAAACCCTGTCTCGAAAAACCAAAAAAAAAGAATGTATCCAAAGAACGAAGAGGTGAGGGACCAGATTTCATGCATCCTTGGTGAAAGGATAGTTCCCATAGAACTGTCAGCAAGTGTAAATGTCAGTAAGTTATAATTCACTACATGGTTTAGAAATGTAAAGGAGATGCATGTCTAAGGTAGAGTCTAGTGATATGACATGGATTTATGTGAGCAATTAAGTTAGAGAGTTTGTTAGGAAGACAGATAATGGGACTCAAGTCACTTCAAAGATTCTGCTTTTTTTTTCTACAAGGAAAAATGAATATTTTTAGAATAAACACCAATGAGAGATAACATATGCTTGCACTCTAATTATCACTGTGGAAATCATGACAACAAAAAAATTCTATTTTAACTTTATATGCTTCTTTTTATGTATTTGAACCTTCTTTTTTAACAACAAAACAACAAAATAAAATATCTATGATAAGAAAAAACAAAAAAAAAAAAACACATTGAAGTATGACATGGAAAACCAACAAGGGGTAAAAAGTCCCAAGGGAAGAGCCTAGAATCAGATCCACTCTTTCACACACTCTGGAGTCCCATAAAAATACTAAACTGAAAGCTGTACTATATACATAAAGAACCCGGTGCAGACCTGGTTCAACCTTGAGTTTCCTGCTTCAGTCTCTGTGAGTTCATATGAGCTTTGTTCAGTTGACTTAGAGCGCCTTGTGCTTCTGGTGTTCTCTGTCCCCTCTGGCCCTTATACTCTTTCTGCATGTCTCCTCCTCTTCACAGTTCCCTGAGCTCTGAGGTAAGGGATTTTATAGAGACATCTCATATTACACTGTGTTCCTTTCTCGTTCTATAATGCCTGCCTGTGGGTCTATGTATTTGTTGCCATATGCCTCAGGAGAGAACTTCTCTAACGATGGCTGAACAAGACACCAATCTATGAGAACAGCAAAATATCATTAGGAGTTATTTTATTTTTTAGAGCATGAGTTTTCATTTTACCCTAGGTCAGGGGCTATCTAGTCTCTGATTCTTGGTCACCCAAACAGTGTCAGGTATGGGTTCCATCTCATGGAGTAGACCTTGAGTCAAATGAGACATTGGTTGGTTACTGCAACAAGCTTTGTGCCATTATTTCCCTACATATCTTCACCTGTGACAATTTTCTTTAAATCCCAATGCCATGAAAAAAAATGAGGCAAATTTTAATCAAGGAAAACTACAGTATATGTTTTATGAAAACTAGATGTTTTTATAATCATAAAGTCATCAAATACCAATAAAACCCGAGCACCTGATTCAAGAAGAGAAGCCTGAAGATCACAACAACCAAACTCTTGGAAGTACAATAGAACCATTTAAGGTAGAAGATTAAAACTGAGATGTATCTGAGTAACTGAAGGTTTTTGACTAATTAGTAATTGCTAGTGAGAGATATTTTACAGTAGAGAAAACAAATTATGCACTCTATAGTAATTCTGTAAAACTGTCTACAATGTTTGCTTAACATTAAAATAGATATTGAATAAAAATAACAATAATACATTTTATTATAATGATTATCTTTAGATGGCAACAATGGGGGCATTCAAGGCAGAAGTTTACAAGCACATTTTGTTTATATGTATATATGTCTATGTGTACATGATGATGCCTGTGAAGGTGACAAAAGGGTGTTTTTTCTAGTGGAGCTGATGTTAGACCTGGTTATGTGTCACTGTATGTGGCCATTAGGAACAGACTCCTGTACTCTGCAAGAGTACAACTTGTTCTTGACCATTGAGTAATCTTTCTAATACCATCAATAATTACTTTTGGATGAGGGAACATTACTGAAGAGAAAGCAACAAAATTACAAGGTCCAGAGGATGGATGAGGAAGTCTGTTGCAAGACTGTGTTTCTAGACATGGTAAGGAAGCTATACCTTGAAATTTCAACTATATGACTACTAAGATAACATGAAATATGACAACACCAGTTGACTTGCAAGTGTAAAATCTCTTAGCTTCACTGTTAGATGAACAACTAAGCAGATTTAGTTTATATATCTATATCTCTAACTTTAAAAAAGACTACAACCTTGAGAGGGGATGAGGGCACAGGAGGGTTTGGAGAGAGGAAAGAGAAAGTCCTATAAAAGTTTTCTCTAATAAGAATTACATAGATGGATCCCAGAACACACGATTTAGAATAACTGTACACCTTCCCTGTTCAGCATGATTAAGTTTATGCAGATCAAAGAAAATGACAAAGATCTGATGAGAGAGTTGAGGGATGAAAGCACTTGAACGGAAGTGCATTATAAATGGAGCTCTTCTCATTATTATTACCAAAGCAAACAATACATGGGTGATGTTTTCAGTTAACTAAGGCACATACAAGTTCAGTGAGGGACTATACCTGGCTTTATATCTTACGAATATTATTTTGGTCATGGAAAACAGCCAAGAATATTTCACCTATGCTTTTGCCTTTCCCACAGAGGTAATATGGACATGTGAGATCATTCCCTTTATGTCCTTGCTCTCAGGCACATCTATTTATCACAACTTATGCAATTCTTTCTAGAAGGACACGTTGTGGGAAGAACATTCTGTTGTGGAATAATCCTTTTGTACACTGTGAAGATTTGTTGCTGTGATTGGTATAATCAAGAAGCTGACTGGCTAATAACTAAACAGGATAAAGTTAGGCAGGAAAGTCAAATTGAAAATTCTGGGAAGCAGAACGGCAGAGTCACGAGTTTCCAGCCAGATGCAGAGAGAGCAGGGGATAAATGTTCTACAAGCAAGGGGCATCAAGATCATGATGGGGAAACGTATAGAGACAACCAAATCAAAGTAGTGGGAACTCATGAACTGTGGACCAATAACTGTGGATCCTCCATGGGACTGGACTAGGCCCTTTGCATAGGCGAGATAGTTGTATAGCCTGACCTGCTTAAGGGGCCCCTGGCAGGAGATCAGGATTGTTCCTAGGTGCATTTACAGGCTTTTTGGAGCCCAGTGCCTATGGTGAGACACATTACACAACCTTGGTGGTGGTGGTGGTGGGGCGTTGAACCTGCCTCAACTGAATGTACCAGGCTCTGCTGACTCCCCCTGGGAAGCCTTACCTTGGAGGTGGGAATGGGGGTAGGTTTGGGGGGAGGGCTGGGGGGCAGGAGGAGAGCGAGAGGGGGATCTGTGGTTGGTATGTAAAATGAATAGAAAATTTCTTAATAATAAAAAAGAAAAAATAATAATATAAAAGGCAAATTAAAAAAAAAGTACCATGCTAATAAAGGCACTGCCACATGCCACAGTGTAAATAAGGAATATGGATTAACTTAAAATGTAAGCGCTAGTTAGTAATAAGTCTGAGCTAAGTCTCTATGTAGTAATTTGGAAGCAGCTCCCAGGATGGGAAAACTCTGCTTATAACATTCTGCACTCTGTAATAACAAGTTCACAACTTTTTCATAGTTCATAACAAGTTCACAACTTCCTTACACAGGTTTCTTATCATGATAATAATTATGATATAATAATTCACTAAGATAGAAGAAGGAATGAACAAACATTTCAATGAACTTGAAGAAGACAGGAATAAACTCTGGAGTTAAGTCTGAGAAAATGCAAATATATTGCTGAATAAAATAACACTGCAAATTCCTATCTGAAAAGTCAATTCAGTAAAGAGATAGAAATACTGAAGAAAACCCAACCAGACATGAGTAGGGAAATGGAAAATTCAGTAACTCTATTAGGAAACCGAAGGGAAAGCCTTATAAATAGAACGGATGCAGCGGAAGACACACTATTAGGACTTGAAGATACAGTAGAAGAAGAGGATCATTCAATCTAAGAATGTAAAACATTAAAAGGGGGAGATATGCAGGGACTTTGGAGCCCATGAAGATACTAAATCTTCAAATAGTAGACATAAAAGGAGGAAGAAAGAGAATCCCAGGCCAATGGATTTAACCAGGTTTTCAATGGGATAATACAAGAATTTTTTCCCAAATTAAATAAAAACATACCCATGCACTTGCAAAAACTATACAGAGAACCAAGCAGATAGGAGCAGAAAAGAAATTGCCTATAGAGTATTATGATTAAGATCCTTAATATATAGTACAAAGAGAGGTTATTGAAAATTGTGAGAGAAAGATCACAAACAATATATAAAGAATAATAGATGCTGTGTAATGGAAATTTTTAAAAGCCAGATGATGCTGGAGCAATGTACTCTGAACTAAAAGAGCACAGATGCCAATCCTGGCTACTTTATCAAGCAAAACTATGTGCCACAGTTGAAGGAGCAGGAAAAAGTTTTCATGATATATGGTCATATTTTGTTTGTGATCTAACAAATGAAGCTTGTGTGAAGATCAGAGTGTGGAGCTAAGCCACTATATAAACATACATTCAGTCCTTGGGATCTCACATCTTTAATTCCAGCACTAAGAAGGTGGAGACAGGAAGTGATGTGGCCAGATCAATAGAGAAATATAAGGCAGGAGGAGACAGGAGTTCAGTCCCTTTCAGGCTGAAGATTCTTAGAGGTAAGGAGTCTTTGGTGGCTGGTTGTTCTGCTTCTCTGATCTTTCAGCTTTCACCCTGATATCTAAGTCCATGCTTTTATTATAAAGACCAATTAGAATTCATGCTACAATGATATGAACCGACAAAAAGAATTTAAATCCACTAAGCTAGCCTTATAGAGAACACTGGAAGCAAAGCTTAGACTGAAAAAAAGCAATTAGCATAGTCAAAAGAGTGCAGAAAGAAAGCAAATAAAGCTATAACTACTAAAATGCTAGCTACCTCTAAGAACAGAAGGGAGCAGAAAGAGGGGTGGAGGGGAGGAGGAGGAGGAGAGTAAAACCCCAAATGACAGATCACCACACACCATTCAAAAAATAACTTTAAATATTAACTGTTTCAAGTACCAAATCAGAGGACACAAGTTAGCTGAATGTATCAAGAAACAAAATCATGTTGCTAAATACAAAAAATTCATGTTAATTTGAAGATAGGGACTTCCTTAGAGTGAAAGAATGGAAAAAAGTATTCTAATAAAATCATCCATGAACAAAGTTGGAATTGCTATTTTAACATCTTACAATATGGTCTTCAAACTAAAATTGATCAGAAGGGATACAGAAGGAAATTTCATTTCATTAAAGGGAACAATTCATCAAGAAGAAATCACAATTTTGATCCATATGTGCCAAGCTCCAGTATACTCAAATTTATTTTTTTAAAAAAGTGAATGGCTAGACTATAAAACACAGATCAAACCCAACTCAAAAATAGCAGATGATATCAACATACAAATTTCTCTAATATACAGATAATCTAGACAAAAACAATAAACATAGAAACACTGGAATTCAATAACATGGTACATCAAATGGACCATGTGGATATCAATAGACGAGTACATCTAAAAACCAAAGAATGTATATTATTCTTAAAAACCCATGGAAATTTCCATAATATGAACTGCATACTGAGAAACAAAAAACCTCACCAAATAAAAGAAAAATGAGCTAACTCAATGTATCCCATATGATGATACCATAATAAAGTTTAAAATAAATAACAAAATAATTTTTAGTAACCTCATGAACTGATGAAATTAAATAACATCTTGTGATTGATGAATAGGTCAAAAAGAAATAAAAATATTCCTGGAACAAAATGTAGATGAAAACACAACTAGTCAAAATACAGATAATACATGCCTATAGGGTACTCAGTCCCACTTGATATGTATATATGGCAATTCCTATGCCTAAGGCTCAGGAACATCATGTTAAAGGGAGCATAAACATTCTAAGAAGACTAGGACATCAGCAGCTAACTAGTATCCCCAAAACATAGTATTGAAAATACACCCATGAAACCTCATCACTGTAGTTGCTTGAAGAAGATTGGCGTAATGATATTACCAGTTGGCATTACAAAGTGGACTAGTAAATTCCACAAGATGCTGCTCTTAGATGAAGAAATACCAAAGGTCAAAGGCTACTGAAAGGAGGACCGTTTTCCTCCATGGAGGAGCTCCCTCATAGATTATCCCATCCCAAGTGGTTTGCCCTGGACACACGTATATATGAGCAATGTGAAATGGACTGATTAGTTGTGTGTGTGTGTGTGTGTGTGTGTGTGTGTGTGTGTGTGTGTGTGT
>CABHPQ010178694.1:0-19970 GCA_902168405.1 Peromyscus aztecus
TCATAAGTTGAGTCTGATAGAGGCTGGGAAGGTAACATTAAAAAAAACACTTTTACTTATATTTCAAGCCTGGGAATGTAAATTAGAGAAAGCAAGCATCCACTTGCCCATCTCTGTGTACCTTAACCATGTTGTCTCTTCATACAGCTTGCAGGATCACCAAACTTCCTCCAGGGCAACTACCAGCTCACTGAGCATGCATTCCATCTGAGACAGTAAGAGCTGCAGGTCTAGTTTTTCCTTGCCTCCTTCCAGAAGTCACTATGCTTTGCCTCATCTCCTTTGTATTATGTTTGCTGAGGCTGTCATGTTCACCCACATTGAGATGAGGAGGTACTATGTCATCCTTTGCTTGGAAGCAATATCAAATAATTTGCAGATATGCTTTTTAACAAAGACTGAGACACAAATTAGCTTTAGAGGTTTAGCCATCTAGACTAGTGAATGTGGGGCTCTTAAAGATACTGATCTTGTGCTTCAGGAATTCTGTTTCATCTGAAATGAGTCAGTGGGTAGCATCCTTCAGTCAGCTGAAGCAGGGCAGTTAGAGTTTCTGATGGCTGAGCTCCCTGTGAAGCAAATTTCCTGTGCAAGCAAATTTCTATCACCTGATGCTTCCTGTGCTTCCTCAGCAGCTGAGGCATCAATTGTCTTGAATTTCACTTCCATTCAAAGCAATAATGTGTTATTGATGACCAGACATGCAAGGTTGGCATTTAGAAAATCTGCAAGCCAATTGTTTTGTATCTTCCACCCATTAAACTGATTAAAGAAGATTAGATGTAATATTTGTTTGAGGCCAAATCACACAGGACTTGGCAGACTACACAAATTAGGGCTTGAAAATAGTTTTCTTCAGTGTCAAATTAAAACATGATATACAAAATGGTGTTTTTATAATTCCACCAACATTTGAGCAGCACATCTATTGATATATATATTTTTTAAGTTGGCTGCAATTTAAACCGGGCAATTAGTTAAAGACAGTGAATAAGCAAAATCTTCAAGTGCTCCTGCTGGTGCCTTGTGACTAACTTAAATGTTTTAAAAGCCACAGTCTCTAATTCTCTAGAGAAACAACTCAGAGAGATTTGTCAGGTCTGATATGCCTAAAGTTTGAAATATGTGTATATATATATATATATATATATATATATATATATATCCTCATTTATGTCTTTTAAGGCTAATAACAATCTAATTATAAACAGAGTGAGGTTGTCACTACCAGCTGAAAGCATTTTGTGGATTTTAAAAGCAAATTGAATTGCAGAAATACAGCTAATGTAACTGTAGTATCTGTGGTTCTCATAGGATTATTCAGCCAAAACCAGTGTTTCCCTCAAGGTAACCAAATCAAGAGGGGTTGGATATGAACCCAGGCACCACTGATAAATCATCATTTCACAATTTAGTACATAAAAAACTTGATCATCTTGATTCAGAAAATATCATTAAGAACTAAAATTAAGAGGCAGGTGGATCTCTGTGAGTTCAAGGCCAGCCTGGTCTCCAAAGCGAGTTCCAGGAAAGGCGCAAAGCTACACAGAGAAACCCTGTCTCGAAAAACCGGAAAAAAAAAAAGAACTAAAATTATCTTAAAATTCTTAAACCTCATATTTTCTGACATGGTCCCAACAAATTTGTATTGCCTCCTTTTCAACATTTGCCCCATTTGACAAACTGGGATTCTTAAGTGGCATGTAAATCACCGCCACCTATGCTGCAGAATTAGGTTTTTAAATAAAAATTCATGAGTCTAAATGTTGCTCTGCCCAAGAGTTTTGCATTTTGGGCCTTGAATATGAGCTTAGGATTGTGTATTGGCATTCTAATATCTACTGCCATTAATATGGAAGTGTTCTTAAAAAGTTTACAGCTCCAAGAGCAAATACAAGAGTCAGAGGACCATTTGTCCTCAAAGTTAAGAGTCCCATGAAAACACTTGGTTAATAGCTATAAAATGTATGCAGAGGATCAGAAATGGACCCATGTAGGCTCTGTGCTTGCTGCTTTAGGCTCTGTGAGTTCATATGCATCCTTTGGATATATGCCGAAGAGTGGTATAGCTGGGTCTTGAGGTAGATCAATTCTCAATTTTCTGAGAAAATGCTATTTTGATTTCCCAAGTGGCTTTACAAATTTGTGCTCCCACCAGCAATGGAGGAGAGTTTCCCTTGCTCAACATCCTCACCAGATTTAACCGTCACTTGTTTTATTGTTCTTAGCCATTCTGACAGGTGTAAGATGAAATCTCAAAGTAGTTTTGACTTGCATATATCCGTGATGACTAAGGGTGTTGAATATTTATTTTAAGTGTTTCTCAGTCACTTGAGATTACTCTATTGAAAATTCTCTGTTTAGATCTGTACCGTATTTTTAATTGGATGATTTAGTATGTTGATGACTAGTTACTTAAGTTCTTTTTATATTTTGGAAATTGGCCCTCTGTCAGATGTGGTAACATACTGATTAATAGCAATGGGTTAATTTAAGATGAAAGAGGTATCTAGCCAGAAACTGAAGCCATAGGCTATACAGTTTGTGATTAATATAAGCCTCTGTATAATTATTTTATACTTATTTATACTTACTTTATATTTATCTACAGTGTTGCTCTCTGATTATTTTGTTAGTCTGTTTGTCATTTGTATATTGGAATGTGTGGTATTTTGAATGAAAATGGCCTCCATAGACCCATAGGGAGTGGCACTATTATAAAGTGTTGGAAGAGGTGTGGCCTTGTGGGAGGAAGTATATCACTGGTGGATGGCTTTGAGGTTTCAGAAGCTCAAGCCAGGCCTAGTGGCTCACGATCTGTTCTTTCTATCTGTGGATCCAGATGTAGAACTCTCAGCTACATCTCCAGCACCATGTTTGCCTTCCTGTTGTCATACTTCATGGAATGGGGATAATTGAATAAACCTCTGAACTATAAGCCAGCCCCAATTAAATGTTTTCCTTTATAAGAGTTGCCATGGTCAAGGTGTGACTTCACAGCAATAAAACCCTAAAATAGAGGGTTACTGCTTTCTTTCCTTTTTTTTTTTTTTTTTAGTTAATCTTATATCGAGCAACTTTGCTAAAATGGTTTACCATTTGTAAGACTTCTGTGGTGGAATTCTTAGGGTCACTTATGTATACTATCATAGCATCAGCAAATAATGATATTTTGACTTCCTCCTTTCAAATTTGTATTTCCTTGATCTCCTTCAGTTATTTTATTGCTCTAGATAAAACTTCAAGCTGTATGCTGAATTAATATGGAGAGAGTGGACAACTTGTTCTTATACCTGAATTTAATGGACTTGCTTTGTGTTTCTCTCCACTTAATTTTATGTTTGCGATAGGCTTGCTATAAATTGTTTTTATTATATTTAGATATGTCCCCTCTATGCCTAATCTCTGTAGCACTTTTATCATTAAGGATTATTGGATTTTTTAAAAGCCTTTTCTACATCTTCTAAGATGATCATGTGATTCTTTTCTCTAATTTTGTTTATATAGTGGAATACATTTACTGATTTTCATATGGTGAACCATCCCTGCATCTCTGGAATGTAACCTATTTGATCAAGGTGAATGATTTTTTTTTTGATTTGTTCTTGGACTCAATTTGCAAGAATTTCATTGAATATTTTTTCACCTATTTTCATAACAGAGATTGTTGAGTAGTTCTCTCTTTGTTGATTTTTTATGTGACTTGTATATCAGGGTAACTGTGGCCTCATAAAATGAAATTTTCAATGTTACTTCTGTTTCTATACTATGAAGAAATTTGAGAAATATTGGTGTTAACTCTTCTTTGAAAGTCTGGTATAATTCTAATATAGAATCTCTCTGCCTTGTAGTTAGTTTAGATAACTTTTTGTCTTATCTTGTTGCTTTTCTCAAAGAACCAACTCTGTTTCATTGATTCTTTGTATTGTTCTCTTGATTTCTATTTGGTTGATTTCAACCCTCAATTTCTTGCCATCTATCCTCTTGAGTGTGATTATTTCTTTTTCTAGAGTTTTTTCAAGTGTACTTTTAAGTTGCTGGCATGAAATATGTCCATTTTTTGAGATAGATATTTAGTGATATGATCTTCCCTATTAACATCATTTCCATTGTGTCACATAACTTTGGGTATGTTGTGCATTCATTTTCATTGAATTCTAGAAAGTCTTTGATTTCTTCATTTCTCTCTTGACCAATTTTTCATTCAGTAAAGGGTTGTTCAGTTTCTATGAGTTTGTACCTTTTCTGTTGTTGTTGATATCCAACTTTAATCCATGACTGTTATATAGGATGAACGATGTTATTTCAATTTTCTTGTGCCTGCTAATACTTGCTCTGCAACCAAGTATTTGGTCAATTTTGAATAAAGTTCATGAGATGCTGAGAAGAAGGCATATTCATATGTATTTCGGTGAAATATTCTCTAAGTATCTGTTATGTCCATTTGGTTCATAATGACAGTTCCACTGTTTTCCTGTTATTTTTTGTTTGAATGGCCTGTCCATTGGTGAGAGTGAGACACTGAAGTCCCCCACTATTTGTGAGGATCAATTTGTGATTTAAGCTGTACTATTGATTCTTTTACAATCTTGTGTGCCCTGTGTTTAAGGCACAGATGTTAATTATTGAAATGTCATCTTAGTATATTTTCCCTTTGAAACCTACAGTACGTAGTTGCCTTCCGCATTTTGGATTACTTTTGGCTTGAAGTCTATTATGTTAGATATTAAACTGGGTACAGTAGCTGTGCTTCTTAAGTCCATTTGCTTTGAATATTGTTTCTAACATTTTACCCTGAGGTGAAGTCTGTCCTTGATATTGAGATATGTTTCTTGGATGCAGAAGATAGATCCTGTTTTTGCATCCATTTTGTTTGTCTGTGTCTTTTTATTGAAGAATTAAGACCATTGCCATTGAAAGATATAAATAACCAATTCTGTTATTCTGTTGTTGTTTGTGGTGGTGGTGGTGGTGGTGGTGGTGGTGGTGATGTGGTGTGTGTGTGTGTGTGTGTGTGTTCACCTTCTTTTAATTTTCCTATTGTGTATTATCTATTTTCTTTGTATTCATGTGTTTTGTTGGAATTTTCATTCTAGCACCTATCAAGCTGGATTTGTAAGTAGATAATGCCTAAATTTGATTTTTATCTTGGAATGTCTTATGTTATCCATTTACGTTGATTTGCTGAATATAGTAGACTGGGCTGGTATCTGTGGTCTATTAGTCTGCAGCACATCTTTCCAGGCTCTTCTAGCTTTTGGAGTTTCTATTAAGATGTCAGTAATTCTAATAACTATGCTTTATATGTTACTTGGTCTTTTTCCCTTGCAGATTTTAATAGAAAACTAGTTTGAGTACCCTTATGCCTGGATGCCTTACTTTCCAGTAATGATCAACTGTTCAAATCACTTTGCTCATGGAGACATAAAGAGGAACATCACAGAGTAACAAATGCTCCCTAACTAAATATATTTTGTTTTAAATTGAGTACTACTTACTGATGAAAGTGGATGTGCCCTAGGGAATCCAGGAACTCATTATGCCTCTCTAAATTTTGGATAGATTTCTAAAATGATGCCTAGGTTAACAAACCAAGATTACCTCCATTATGCCAGCCCTAAATCAAAATTGTGGTCCTGCCTATACTGTGACTTTTATAGTAATAGAAAGCAAATATTAAAGAAAATAATAGGTGAAACTTTTGGTCCAAGCAAACATTCAGCCTGCTTCTTCCATGGAAAATAGACAGAAGGAGGATGAGAGGACAGGTACTAAGTAGAATAGGATAGAAGGGCTGTAAGGGAGGGAAGACTTTTCTCCTCTGAAGTACCCAAGGTCAAGAATATTATGTTCTCAATCTAATTAAAAAACATTGTAGCCGGGTGGTGGTGGCGCATGCCTTTAATCCCAGCACTCGGGAGGCAGAGGCAGGTGGATCTCTGTGAGTTCGAGGCCAGCCTGGACTACAGAGTGAGTTCCAGGAAAGGCAAAACCCTGTCTCAAAAACAAAAACAAAAACAAAAAAAGAAAAAAAAAACATTGTAATGTAAAGGAGAGTTTTCCCTCTCTTTCAGTATACTCTTGAATATTGGTAAATATTTAGGATAGAGGGAGGTTAAAAACACAGGAAGCTTCAGTTAGCACTAATTAAGCATTCAAGATATTTTCCCACTATATAAACATCTCTAAAATAGATCAAAGTAAGATAATTTAGTCCAAGGCTCTCCTGTAAACAGCTAAGTTACAAAAAAAAATTACTTAATTCTAATTACATCAATGAAAGAGTATAAGAAGCTAAAAAGAGAAGGCAATATGATTAAAGACAGGTTGACACGTAACTAAAGCAAAGACTTTCAATCAGTGTATCTACTTATTTGCTATATACATTTTAAATGTTTTAAATATCAGGTAATAAGTTCCAGAATCGAAAGAACAGATTGAAAACAGGTCATCCCATGATTCTTCTGTAAATTGAATTCTTGGTGATTTTTCTCCAATACAATTAGGCTCTAGAGTTTATAGATCCAAGTCAGAACATCTTAATTGATATTCTCTCTCATATAGTTCACTGTCTACTTAGAATATTATATTTTTATTTTTAGTCTATTTTTGAATAGAATTATTCTATTCTTGAATACAATTAAAATTTGAAAGCCAATATACTGAAGTAGTTAGATTCAAAATTTAGCTAGCTCTCAAATAATTAATAGCATGTGATGGTTATTTATCTGGAGACACCTTTAACTTGAGTCTAGTTTGAACCTTTGATTGGCTCACTCTAACAAATACAGCAGAGCAAACTGTCAGTTATATTTCTACACTTTATGGTCTATAATTGCCTTATTTTCTCAGACTTCAAGTACTATAGTGAATAGATAAGGAGAGAGTGGACAATCTTTTTGAGTTTCATAGTTCAGTGGAATTGTTTTGAATTTCTCTCCATTTAAGTTGATATTGCCTCTGAGCTTGCTGTACAAGTCTTTGTTAGGTTGAAGTATATCCTTTGTATACATAATCTCCCAAGGAATTTTGTCATGAAGGGCTATTGGATTTTGTTAAAGGACTTTTCTGCATCTAACAAAAAGATCATGCAGCTTTCTTCTTACACTTTATTTATATGGTGTATTATAGCTTTTATTTTACACATATTGATGCATCCCTGCATCATGGGAATATGGTCTGTAATTCTCTTTCTTTGTTAGGTTTTTATGTGGTTTGGGTATCTAGGTAATTGTGGTCTTGCAAAACTAATTTGGCAATGTCTTTTCTGTTTCCATTTTGTGGACTAATCTGAGTAGTAGTGGTCTTAACTCTTCTTTGAAAGTTTGGTAAAATTCTGCTTTAAAACCATCTTGACCTGGACTTGTTTTGCTCAGTAGAATTTTAATTACTGATTTTGTTTCAGTAAGGGTCATTAGTCAGTTTAAATTACTTATCTGATCTTGTTTTAACTTTGATAAATAGTATGTATCGAGAAAATTATGCATCTTCTTCAGATACCCTAATTTGGTAGATTACAGGTTTTTAAAATATGTCCTTATGATTCTCTGTATTTCTTCAGTGTCAGTTGTTATGTACCGCTTTTCATCTGTAAACTGATATAGCTCAATTAGACCTATATTGTAATTGAAGAAGTTAAAGTATGTAGCAGAAATCTTAAAAGTTCTTATTAATAAAACAAACCTGGAGCCAAGTATTGGGGTGAAGCTAGAAGGTCAGAGAGGTACAACAAGTCACAGCTAACCTCATCTGGCAAATTTCTCAGCTGATCTTGTTTCCTCAGACTGGAAGCCTCTGTGTCCTTATATCCGAATGGCTCTCAGCTGAACTGTGCTTCTCGAAAGCCTGAAAACTTAACCAACTAAAAGCTTAACCAGCCAAATGCTTCTAGTTTCTGGTCCTCACGCCTTATATACCTTTCTGCCATTTGCTACATCAATAGCTGTATGCCATGTACCAATAAACATACTAATTTGTTCAAGCAAGGACACCACTTCTGGTATAGCAGCTGCAACTGGAGTCACTATTTGAATGAATTTTGATAGTCAACTGACATTCACCATGATTCATCTGTCTTCTGCACTGGACAGATAGGAGGGTGGAGTGGGAGCCACCACCCCTGCATTTTTCAAGTCCTTGATGGTGGCACTAATTTCTGCAATTCCTTGAGGGATGTGATACTGTGTTTGATATACTATTTCTCCTTCCAGAGGCAATTCTAAATTATTCCATTGAGACCTTCCAACCACAATAGCCCTCACTCCACAGATCAGGGAACCAATATGAGAATTCTGCCAACTTCTAAGTAAGTATGTATATCTCCCAACAATATATTCTGGGACCAGGGAAATAACCATAGGATATGTACCACGGGACCTGTTGTGAGTCACACTTCAGGCAAAACTCCACTAATTACTTGAATTCCATAAGCCCTTATTTTAACTGGAGAGCCACAATATCCCTTGGGGTCACATGGAATCAGAGTCAATTCAGAACCAGTATCAAATAGACCCCAGAAAGTCTAGTTGTTTCCTTTCCCACAGTGTACAGTTACCCTTGATAAACACTGTAAGTCCCTTGGGGATGGACTGGAGAAAGGCTAACAGAAGAAGTCTTAGCTATTTTATCAAGGTTCTTCCTCAGGGAAGCCTGGCTATGTCTTTAAGGCTTTAAGGTCTACAAACTGTCTCAAGTCTGGAAATTTTTTTATGTGCCAAGAATCTCTTTGCCATTGTCCAATGTAGCCTTTGTTTCACTTATATGAGAATTTTTTGTCACTTATACAGAACAAACAAAACCACAGGAGGCTTTTTATCTATTTCATGCCTGAAGCACCATGATTGATTAGCCAGAACCAAAGGTCCATATGAGTCATCCTACTATAAAATTCACTTTGTGTGTGCTAACCATTAAGGGTCAAGCCATTATGGACATCACTTGTTTATACTTCCCATTAAAACTATTATCACCTTGCCTTTGGCAATTTATTACTGCCACCTAGCCCCTGCTGCTTTGGGACCCAATTAAACTCGTTACATTTTACCCATCTGAGCAGAAGTATTTCCAACCTTAAGACTTGGCATAAGGAAAAGGGAAACCAATAAACCCTTCAAACGTGCTAGTACCATCACCATTTTGTGTCTTATAAGACCAGTGAAGGGCATGTCTTCTGGACTTTCCCATTGTGGACGACTAGAATTTGCACTGCATATCACTCTAGTATTGGAATTTCCCTGAGCCTTAAACATCCCTTCATCAATATGAAGCCAGGGGATATCAGGCATCTCTAACTCTTTTTTCAGTAGGCCATCTTTTGAAAAATAATTGAGATAACCATTCAAATAGACTTTGACCCATCTTTTAAAAACTGTGCACTATGCCGTATTAAACCTAGAGCCTCTACTCAGAGGGCCCATATCAATAAACTCATCCTGATACAGTTTTATGTTCTTTCCACTATTATCCCACACCCTTAAAATCTATTCCCCAGACTTCTGCTTGAATGAATTAGCAAACTCATTAAGCTTTTTAGCAGTGTAGTCTCCTCATGTACTACACCTTCTATCTCACCACTAGGAGCCTGCCTAGTCTTAAGTCTAGTTATAATTCTAGGGCAACTATTAGAGAACTCTAAAGGACATCAGTATTGTCTTGCCTGGCATCTCCTTCATGGGAAGTTACTGGTTTAGCAGAAAACAGAAGACTAATTTATTCATTCAAAGGTAGAAAAGGCAATATTTCAGGGGTTATAGGTGGGAATACATTTTCATATTATATATATATATATATACATTTTATTATATGCAAAGAATAAAGTTTTATCAGATAAAAGACATTTTTGGATTAGTGAGACAGCTTAGGGGTAAATGAGCCTACTGCTAAGCCTGATAAATAACCTGAGTTTGATCCCCAAGAGTCCTGTTAGAAGGAAAGAAGTGACTACTGCAAGTGATTGGCTGACATTCTCATACACCATAATAATGCACTATAAATACATCTTTAAAAAGACATACAGTTTCAACGGCCTTAGGGACATAAGATCCAGCCACAGAGTACATCTTCTACCGAGGGTGGAGAGACTCCGTCCTCAGGGGAGATAAGCCCTTGAGAATTTGAGGGCTCAAAGTTCTCAGCTTCAGTGGTATCATTCCACGCATACTTACCTCAAGTTATAGGATCCCATTCTTTACCAATTAATGCTCCTGTTTTAACAGTCTACACCCTCTAAGGTGGGCACTTGAGTATTTGCTATAATTTAGACAAATTTGCAACAAGTGCTTTGGTTTGATTTTCCACAACTTGATCTCTGTGGCTGCTGGAGACAAAATTCTCTCCCAGGAACACTTAGACTGTTTATGCTCATCTGCAGCCGGTCAATTTTATTACTAAGTTCATTGTTGTCATTCACCACATTCTGAGACGCTAGAAGTTGGTTAATTTTATCACTGAGCTCATCCCTACCCTTTGTCAGTTTATCCAGAGATGCTAAGTGCAACCATTCATCAAAGTCATTTTTATAAAATTTTCCACAAATTGCAGAATGCTTATAAACAGAGTCACCAAATCCATTGCCTCTCTCACAATTGGTAAATCAGGATGAACAAATGCATTTATCTTCTTAAGTTTAACACTTCATACCATGGATTTTCAGTACTCTCCAAGCTCCCAGGAGGGGCTTCAGTAACTGAAGACACTTCAGTATAAATTGAAAAGCCTATTTGAGATATGTAAAATGTTTATCCTTATACATCTGTTGCTCTAGAACTACCTCTGGTACCAAAATCTATATCTGTATTACTCTGGGTTCTCTAGGGGAAAAGAACTTATAAAATGGATCCCTCCTCTCTCTCCCTAGACAGACAGACAGACAGACAGACACACACACACACACACACACACACACACACACACACAGTATTTATTAAAATTTATTAGAATGGCGTATACATACAGCTAATACAATAATGGTTGCTATCAAGGTAAGTTTCAAGAATCCAGTAGTTTTTTTTTTTTTTTTGTCCAGAAGTCTAGAGGTGTTATCTGGTATTCAGTATAGGCTGGATTCCCAAAGTAGGCTCTAATGCCAGTGAAGGAAAGGATTTGCTAGGGAGAATGGGAGCAAGGAGACAGAGTCATCAACCTTCCTTCCTCCATATATGGCCTGCCAGCAGAAGTTGTGGCCCAGATTAAAGGTAGATCTTTATAAGGCTTTATCTTCCCACATTCAAGATCAGGATTAGAAATGATCCCACTTGAAATGATTTAAGAAAAAAAAATCTCTCACAGGTGTATCCAGCTGTTTGTGTTTTAGTTAATTCCAGCTGTAGTCAAGTTTATAACTAAAAATAACCATCACTATCTATGAATATGATCTAAATAAAATCCCAAAATATTTACTCTATGAGAAAAATATGAAATAAAAATATTCAGCTCATGAAAATATACCAACATATAATCTACTCTGTTTTATATTAATGTAAGGCAAAGCATAAGAGAATAATGGAACGATCATATGAAATTTCATTATTTTAGAGTTAATGGATTTTCTGAGAAATTTAAGTTAGCATGCCTTAAATAGGTAAAGTAATGAATAATAATTATGTGCATAACACAGCAGTATTTACTCTGAGATATCAAGTAGGTTTAGCATGTTGAGTGAGAAGAGAGAATTAAAAGGACAAGATAAATTCCAGAAAATACTTTCTACACAACTCATTATTTTTCAAAGATAAATTTTATTTTATAATATATATTTTAATATTTATTTTATAACATATTTTTATTTTTATAATATAACTTATTTTTAAAAGATAATTCATATATAAAAAATGAAATATGTATCACAGTCATATTAAGTTAATTCAAATTTAATTTGGAGTAGAATTCGTATGTTTACATTTTAAATAATATTCATAAAATGATTAAATATTTCATGTTGTCACATAAATTTTCATTGAAGTATACATATATAAAATGCTACACTCATAGAATTGTAAAGAAAATAAAGTAAATTAAAATAAAAACTCTAAGAACTATGTGCAGGTAAAGTTCCAGAATATTACCACAGTGGGCCAGGGCTTATGAATCGTCTATTTTGTTTGTTTGTTTGTTTTCTTTTTTTTTGAGACAGGGTTTCTCTGTGTAGCTTTGCACCTTTCCTGGAACTCACTTTGTAGACTGGCTGGCCTGGAACTCAGAGATCTGCCTGCCTCTGCCTCCAGAGTGCTGGGATTAAAGGCATGGGCCACCACCGCCCAGCCTGTCTATTTTGAAATCTTATGTCCAACTCTCTGTGCACAAAATTGTTCATACAAATTTATTCACACACTTTAGCTAGTCATAGCCCACTAATTGTGATTATTAAATACTACACTGCACTATGAGTACTGTATCAGTCAGGATTCTCAAGAGAAACATAAGAGATTGAATGAATCAATGCTTACTAAAGGGGGATTTCATAGAGTGGCCTATAGGCTGTGGTTCAGCTAGCCCAACAATTCCTATCTCCCAATGGAAAGGCCAAGAGTTGTTCATTCCAAGAAGCTGGGTGTCTTAGTGGGTCTTCAGTCTGTAAGTCTGTATTGGAATCCCATAGAAGTGGTGTGTGTTGTTGCTGTTGTTGTTTCTCATAATTTCAATCCCTTTAATAAGGTGCTCTTCTGAACCAGAAGAATAACAGGCAGTGGGTGGACAAAATAGTGCTTCTTGAGCCCTGCTCAGTATTTCAATAGTCATCTTCTGGTAACTGGATCTTGGTAGGGTTAAACTAGTTGGATTGCATGATGGGGAGGACTATGGCTGCTCAGTATTTCACAAGGCTTTCAGCTTTCTGGCTGCCCTATAGTATCCTGTAATCAGGCAGATAAAACACAAAGATGGTACCAAAGACCAATACACTGGAAAAAACAAAGACAGTTCCCATATTTCAGATGTTCACCAAAGTGTCCCTTTCATAACCATGAAATCTGAGTCCTCTTACAAGAGCATGGCTGTTTCTCATTGCTGGTTTCCCTTCAGTGCAGACAGAGTCATTACAGCCCTGGAGGATTCCCGGAGAAGGCAGGCACCTAGAGCCTGCCTTTTGCTGCTGTTGCTGAAAGGCAACACGCTTATAATCTTAACAGTCAGGTTGCCGTGACAGCTTGTGCTTTAAGGAAGTGGATTCTAATACTAGTAACGTAAGTAATAAAGTAATGTCTCTGCAGCAGGGTAGGTGAGCTTGAGCACTCGAAAGCAAGCAGGAAAAAGACAAAAGCTTCTTTCTTCCATGTCCTATTATTCGGGATGCTACAAGAAAATACCACCCAGAATAAGGGTGAGCTTTTTGTCCTCAAATGATCAAGATTCAAGGTCAGTCTTCCCATCTGAATGATTCAATGAAGAAAAGTCAATCAAAGTTGTGCCCAGTTGCTTAGGTTTTAGTTGGTTCTAGATGTAGTCAAGTTCACAACCAAGATAAGGCATCAGGATTATAAAGCAATTAGTCAAACATATTGGGCTTACTGTAAATTCTGTTGAGAAAAAGAATACTTTTGAGCACAGTGTTGCAGCTCAGTGATAGTGATTTCCTAACATTCTTTTCATCTTCATGCACCAGACTTTTTTGAATTTTAATTTTGTAGTTATGCCTCTAAAATGTGTCTCTTAAGTGTGTATGTGTACTTTGCCTATATTTTATTTACTTGATTATCTTTTCCATGATTTAATTATTTAGTCTATTTACATTTAATGGAATCATTTGTATAATAGACTTTCAGAATAAAAGTTTAATGTTTTCTTTCATTTTCTGTGTCATTTCATCCTTTGTGCCCAATTTTCAATTGATTATTTCTTTTAATTTGCCATTTTTTTCTTAAACCCTTCAAGACCAATTCATGCTTTCAAAAATATTCTTGAATTTGTTGTCATCCATTGGAGCATTATTGACTTATCAGAAGCTAGTCTTTAAAAAGTGGACCCTTCTCTGCAGCAGCTAACAATTGTAAATTGTTCCATGGTTAGCACTTGGACTTGCACAGGTATTGTACCTGTTGTCATGACCACCGTGAGTTCATATGCACAGCTGTCCTGCTGTGTACAGAAGATATTTTCCGTAGTCACTCACTGCCTAGGCTTTTACATTCTTTTTGTCCCCTTGTCCTCAGTAATCCCTGAGCCTTGTGAGGAAGAGTGTGGTACACACATTTTTTCCTGTAGGGCTGAGCCTTCTGCAGTTAAGATATATTAGTAATGCACTATGATAAACACCTTGTTATGTATGCTTGTGATAATGAATAATTATTTATGTTTTTTATGTTCTAATGAAGAATGTTTGAATTTCATTGATTTTATCAATGATTAAAAGTGACCATGGTGTGACTCTCTTCTAGAAAAATAAATGAGAGTTTAGGCTCTGCTGTGTTCTTGTTCTACATTCTTGTAAACCCTCCTACCTGAATTCAATTACATCTCTTTTGGTCTTTCCACTAAAATGTTGTGATAAAAACTATCTAATATGCTGCTATTATTGTTGGTTCCTTTTATCTATGTGTATATGGAATTGGTTCCACTCTTGTGCTGGAGGAAACCATATTGGTTATACCTCTGAGAACATGATAGAGATTCTAGGCCAATCAACCCTGAGATAATTTAAAGGACTCCACCTTCACAGACAGGAGTCTTTGAATGACTTTGAAAGTAAATTTCCTTGTTTTTAGAGGAATATCCTGGGAGACGATCACTCAGTAAATATTGCCAAATGGTCATAGAAACTAAGAACAACGTCTTTCCATCCATTAGTCAAGAAGAAAAATCACAGGTGTCAATCAAACAGCTGCTCTACCTAGATTTTGCCAACAACTACATGAGCTTAGAAGAGAATCTTCGTACAATCATGGAAAAGAAAAAAAAAAAAGGTAAAGGAAAATTCCCTAAGTAGAATGAAACTTATTTGCCTCTATAAAAATCCACATATGTGATGTGGGTTAATTAACTATTCCTCCCAATAAGGAAAGTTCTACACTCTGCCTAAATAGTGGTTTCCATTTAGGAATGATAATTATGAGCAATTATAGTGTTTCGGTTTGATCATAGGCCCTTATATTTTAGACACCATAAAAATCATACTATCATCTGGAAAATATACTTAAACTCTTACTGAAATTTTCTTATTTCTATTTTAAAAATACTAAAACTACACAAGATAAATCAGAAGATAATAAAATAAATAAAATAAAATATTGATAACTTCAGAGCTATAGAACTAGATGGATTCTAAAGTGGATGGTAAAACACTTGATTGGATAATTCCCTGGGATGTGATATAAAAAAGAGTTAAATCATTGAAAGATTTGACTCTGCTTTCTTTCCTGTTATAACTGATCTTCTTCTGTGTAAAAGTAGCACACTGAACTGCTTCAGAGCTATATAATAGCCATTAGCTCTTCCTCTTTTGTTAACCTCAAGACAGGACATCTGCAACATCTGTGTATCACCAGAGTAGTCAGGTGGGTTGAAAAGACCTCGCAAGAAATGGATGTGGTGCAGTGATCAGGACTGTCACACTACATTTCTCTCTTGGGGTGTTACATGATGTTTGAAAGGAACATATACATGCAATAGTGGGAGATATACTTTAATTATCCATTATGCACAAAACTTACTGCTAAAACAACACTCCAATGCTTGTAAAAATATATGAGGAGGTACACTCAATTAAAACTACAATAACTGTTCCTTTCAGCACAAACAGATGTTCAAAAAGTATTCCAGAGGGACAGACAGTATTACAGAGGAACACTCAAGAGTAAAATGTAAGAATAAGTGATCTAGGCAAAGAGGGAGCAACTGAAGAATATTAGGACAAAGAAGATTGTAGCTAGAGTTTTCCTGCCTGGCCCGCAGTCAGGACAAATCTCTGTCACCTGCCAGTCCCACAGCCTCTCAGACCCAACCAAGTAAACACAGAGACTTATATTGCTTACAAACTGTATGGCCGTGGCAGGCTTCTTGCTAACTCTTCTTATATCTTAAATTAATCCATTTCTATAAATCTATACCTTGCCACGTGGCTTGTGGCTTACCAGCATCTTCACATGCTGCTTGTCATGGCAGTTGCTGGCAGTGTCTCTCTCACTCAGCTTCCTGTTCTCTCAATTCTCCTCTCTGTTAGTCCCGCCTATACTTCCTGCCTGGCCACTGGCCAATCAGTGTTTTATTTATTGACCAATCAGAGCATTTGACATACAGACCATCTCACAGCAGAAGATAAAGAAGTGGAGGGAAAGAAATGTAGAAACTAAAATGGCAAGATGAGAAGCTAATGGCAAGGTTGGAAGATCTGGGCTGTAAAATCTCCAAGAAGGTTAACTTAAATGTGTTCAAAGTCTTGCAATAAAGACCACTTTCAATTTCTATTTCAGCCATGCAACATTGCAGTATACAAAATCACTATAGTAGTGTTCAGCAAATTCAATTGGAAAATCCAGATTTTGCTCTTCTGCTACTCATGAAAGTAGGAGGGATGGTCCCACAGTGCAGGCCATTTTCAGGTTAGCTGACAGTGCACAAAATATTTTTAATTACACACACACACACACACACACACACACACACACACTATGACATTTTAATATAGTTCCTCATGTCATGGTGACCCCAACCATAAAAACATTTCATTTTTATTTCATAACTATAATTTTGCTGCTGTTGTGAATCATAATATAAATATCTTATATTCAGGATATATGATATGCAACCCCAAAGGGGTCACAACTCACTGGTTGAGAACCACTACTATAGAGTCTCTCAGCTCCAAACTTGTCCTATGACTAAAGTCAATATCACATTGTAACAGACCAATTCAGACAAAACTTGTAATGCTCAAGTCTCTTAAGTAGTAAATGTTAGGGTTGCTCCCATGTAATGGGTAAATCATGGGCCTGAAATAAGTACACTTAAATCTTCATCTTGACCATATACACATGTCCACATTCATACTAGCAAAGTCCAGCTGTTCTCAGTTATATACAGAGAAATCTGTATCTCTGTTTATTCCCTTGTTTCTCTCATTCCAACCAAATATTCTAACATCTTCCCTATCTCTCTTGACCCACTACACTTGAGATTTATAACTGTAGGTATGTGTTTTTATCTCAGGTTTTCAAAGAATCTTTGACCATGTATCTTGTTTAAAAACAATATTTACAATTTAAAAGTATCTTCTTTGTCTGTAACTTTTATATTTCAGGGTAATTTAGCATTTTGAAATGTTTTATGATAATTTGTAATCTTATTCTTATGTTAATATAATGATTTTTTCTTTATATTTTCATATGCCAGAATCTAAAAATACAAAGGATTTGGTGCTAAGTAAGTAACAGGCTAAATACTTTTACATGGATGTATTTGAGGTGTGTGTGTGTGTGTGTGTGTGTGTGTGTGTGTGTAGATATGTGTGCATAAACGCATGGAAATGAGGGGATTGTGAAGGAGGAGGAGGAGGAAGACTATGAGGACCAGGACAAGGTGTATGAACAAAGTGGAGGGCAAGGGAGAGAGGAAAGATCACTTAAAAATTTATGAAGCAGAAGGTAGTTATCTCTTGAAATAGCTTTAGAACTTAACTATCACGAACTATAGATTAAGAAACTTTTATGAGGCCGGGCAGTGGTGGCACATGCCTTTAATCCCAGCACTCAGGAGGCAAAGCCAGGTGGATCTCTGTGAGTTCAAGGCCAGCCTGGTTTATTACAAGGCAAAATCCAGGATAGGCACCAAAACT
This sequence comes from Peromyscus aztecus, assembly GCA_902168405.1. Classification (NCBI taxonomy): domain Eukaryota; kingdom Metazoa; phylum Chordata; class Mammalia; order Rodentia; family Cricetidae; genus Peromyscus; species Peromyscus aztecus. Next base: position 17,762 of record CABHPQ010178694.1, read on the forward strand.
ACATGGAGAAAACCTGTCTTGAAAAACCAAAAAAAAAAAAAAAAAAAAGAAAGAAACTTAGAATACCAGTGACTTACAATATGCCGTATGATATTCTCCCTGGTGTTATTGGACTATTCAATTAATTTTGTGAAGTCAGTCAACTTGATGTCTCAACTTAGAGTGATCCCGAAGTACTATATTCTGCCTGGGTTTATGAAAGTAACAAAAGTATTATATATCATCTGTAGACTGAATGTTTCCAATTCCTTCATTTCTTTTTCCCTTTTGTCCTCTATTGTGAACAGCACAGTTTTATTGGATCTTCAACAGTCAGTTAACCAGAGTTTCAGTTTGCTTTTGTTTCTTCTAAAAGCTAAAAATTGTAACTGTAAAGATATGATTGCTATTTATGAGATATATCCAAAAAATGGAGGTAATGAGATGGGCCCAATATCAGAAATGGAAAATTGAAATGAAATACAGGAAGAAACACATGACTAACGGAAGTCAGAGCTGCTGCTGGCTCACCGGCAGGAAACTGCTGATGCTCTGAACTGTAAGAAGCACTGAAATGATAACCTTGACAAATTGCTGTAAGCTGAGGGAGGTGGGGTCCTCTTGGGAACTGCAGTGTTCAGGAGCTTTCAAGCTGCTTTTCTCTTGAAAACAGGAAGTCCAACAGCTTCTCACAGAAAAGATTTGAGCAAGATTCCCTGGTGACTGTCCAGTGTCTGGGAGAGTAATCATTATAAAACTCACCCTGAGTTCTTCATAACAAATGCTTACTCTAGAGGGAGAAACACTCCACTGGATCCTCATTCTCATGGGAAAGGGTAATTTCTCTGCAGTATCCTTCTGATTATTTGTCTCAGTTGAGGGGAAAAAATAGATCACAGAGGTCTTGGCTTCAGATAAATATGATGGGAAAGTTGCAGATAGAGAAAGGATAAAGGATTTAAGGACAGAGAACACAAAAGCCAATGGTTCTGGCAGAGTAACATTTGCAATACCATAGCCTCTAGTCACAATTCCACTGAAATGAGGCTTAACTGTGATATTACTGAACACTCCATCTCCTTGGCACTTCACCACTACAAGGGAAACACTCCAGTGTAGGAATGGTAAGTACAGCTAAAAGAAATAAAAGATATAGTCTCTCCTAAGACATAGTGAAGTAAAACAAAATCATAAGGGATGATGAAAACCCAGACATGGGTAGAAGTTTAGGTCACTTGAATCTGTAGCTATAACAGATAAATAAAAGCTTGATTCCAGGTGAAGCTATCAATAAGAGTGGTTAAAGATACACAACAGGGGCATATTAATAGACATTGAGCACTATAAAGTGATAATGGCTATAGTTATTTTATTGTTAGCAACCTTTAATACATATAACAATTTCTTTTAAATAAGCTACATTGTTGGGAACTGGTTCATTCGACCATTTGATTAGTAAACTCACAGATCCTTCCCTTGTGCCCTTCCTGTGTGCCTTGAGTGTGGAGGAGAAGTTGTCAGACTACCTTTTGGTGACTGGACTATCATGGTAACATACTTGTGAGCACACTTTATTGATAACTTGAAGAATCTATATTCTGCAAAAACCATTGTAGTCTCTAAATGTAAGTCACAACTTCTTCCACCTGTCTTGTTCAAGGCCCGACCCTTTCAGATGAACAGAACTAGATGCCCAGGTAATAAGCACTACTAAACATAAAAATATTTATTTAATCAACTGTCCCCAGGGGAGACCTTGCCTTGGAGGAGGTGGGAATGGGGGGTGGATTTGGGGGAAGGGCTGGGAGGTGGGAGGAGGGAGGACGGGACAATCCGTGGCTGATATGTGAAATTAAGTTGATTATGAAATATATATATTATATAAAATTATAATATATATATAATAAAAATAATTTATTTATTCACTTACATATTTATTGGGCCATGTCATATAGCTGACACTGGTCTTAACTTAAAGATCCTGCTACCTTTGTCTTCCTACTATTAGAATTACAGGCAGATGTCATCATGCTGGGCTTCTGTAGCTGAAATCAGTCAAGAAAAGCCGGCAATTACTATTACTAAATAGGGAAGTGGAAGTACCTACGCAGTAATTCAGCAAGAAGCCACTGATTTATGCAAGATACATTTTTGGTATTTTGATTCAGACCCTATGCAAGTCCTGCGAGTGGTGAAATCAGACGCCATTCTGTAGTCAGTGCAAAGAGCC
>CABHPQ010178697.1:0-26857 GCA_902168405.1 Peromyscus aztecus
TTCTCAAAGAACACACAATCTCACAGAGCAGTGATCTTCCTACCAGGGTGACATGACTTCCTTGGAAGAAAGAAGGCTTCTGTATTAGTTACTTTTTGTTGCTGTGATAAAACACCATGACCAAAGTAACTCATAGAAGGAAGGATTTATTTGGGCTTACTGTTCCGGAAGGATATGAGTCTACCTTGATGAGGAAGCATGGCGGAAAGTGGCAGGCATGGCTGCTGGAACAGGAAGCTGAGAGCTCACATTCTCAAGAACATACACAAATCAGAGGGAAAGAGAGCTAACTGGAAGTGGCAAGAGGCTGTTAACTCTCAAAACCCACCTCCAATAACACACTTCCTCCATCAGGGACTCATCTCCTAAACGTCCCCAAACAGCACCATCAACCTAGGACCAGGTGTTAAATAACTGAACCTATAAGGGACATTCTCATTCAGACTACTACAGCTTTCTAAAGGATATCCAAACATGGAGGTATTAATTGAATTCTGTTTCAAACTTTTAACTTCTGTTTATTTCTTTCTAAAATTGATCTGATAAAATGAATTTATATTCACTCTTCCTAAAAGGGATATAGTCCTACCTCAAATTTGAACTCAGTGCATTATTCACAGGGTGTAATACTTCAAAGGCATCCAACAAAGAGAAAATCCTCTTCAAAAATAACTGTTCCAGTTATCACAGATGTTTGCAGTGACCCCTCTGTCTGTGTTTGCACATTTATGGAAAGATGAGGTATGGTGTCTGAAAGGGGATGCTGCGATGTACATATCTAGATACTTTAAAATAGATCATTTTCATTTTACTCTTACTAGGTTATATATTATTAATTATCAAAATTTTCCATTTTTACCTGCTATTTATAGTCATATTTGTGGTCTTTCATACATTCAATAACAAATTTATTTATAGTTAAACTGAGACCAGAGTTTTTTTCCAACACTAAAAATCTGATTGAACTAATTGCTTCAATGAGTCTACTGTTCTTGGTCTGTATTTTCTGTAAACAGAATGATGAACTCTGTAGCTCCAAGATTATGTTAAAAATATACTTGAGGCTACTTAACATCAAATCAGGTCACTAAAATATTTTACAGAAAATGTGAATGAAGGTAGAAATAGATCAGCATTTCCCCCCTTTTCAAGAGTTTATCAATGCACAGGTTTAACTACAGATTCCCTGACAAAGCATGATGAGTCTTTTCTGTCCTAGGAAGTGAACAACTCCACAACTAGGTATAAGACTTTGTCCCAAGACAGGTATCTATTTGAAACAAGACCTAATTAATTGATGATTAATATTTTTAGTTATTTTATAATGAATGACTTTTATCAAAGGTGACATATTTGTTTTCTTTGGATTAATTGTCAATTAATTAGGTGGAGGAGAGGCATGCAGGCTGAGGACCCTAGTGGAGGCTGAGAAGGTGAGGAGGAACAGGCTGGTAGAAGTGGTCCTGCAGACCTCAGTGCTTCCAGCTGGCAGGTGTATCTGTTACAGACCAGAGACTGTCATTTTGTCCAGTTTAGAGCATGTGGAGCAGCCATGCTTTACTGCTGGAAGGAAAGGAAAGATCAGTTTGTACATGTGATAGCAAACGAGCTTACATTTCCCAGCAGTACAGAGATGGTACAACATACACAAAGAACCCAGATTGATATTGTTCGAATGAAACGTTAACTAGAATCATCTTTGTTTTGGAGAAATGACCAGTGGCCCTCATAGGGAACAGTTCAAGTTCACCTTTCCCTGTTTCTACTATAGCACAGAGTAAATCCAGTGATCAGACTATAGACCAGTTCCGGGCCATGCAGAAATGCATGAAGAAATACCTGAACCTCTAACTGCAACGTTATGAGATGAGGTCAGCAGGATGGGTGGAAGAAGCAGTTCCCCAGAGGCCTCTGCAACCAAAGAGTAGGGGCCAACCTTGTTAAGGCCACAGGCCTGGCTGTCACTGTGCACTTCAGAGTGACAGGACCATTTCACGATGCTTTTCAACCATCCTCTATGAAATCATTTCTCCCTCTGTTGTTCTGTGCACTGTAATGTAAAAAATAATTTATTTTGATGACCAGGGGTTGGTCTTGGATGCTTGCCATATATACTTCTTTTAAAAAGTGTATATAAATGGATGTTTCCTGTCTTGACTGCTCAGTCTCAAGTACCTGGAAGCTGCTTCCCAAATAATTGACTCAGAAGCTTAATATTACTTACAAATGCTTGGCCAATAGCTCAGGCTTGTTACTAGCTAACTCTTACATTTAAATGAAACTGTATTTCTTATTTATGCTCTGCCACATGGTGGTACATTTATTAGCATGGCATTTTCATCTCCTCCTCCCTCTGCATCTGGCTGGTGACTCCTGACTTTGCCCTTCTTCCCATTATCCTTAGTTTGGTCACCTTGCCTATACTTCCTGCCTGGCTACTGGCCAATCACTGTTTTATTAAACAAATTTGAGTGACAAATCTTTACAGTGTACAGGAGGGTTACTCCACAGCAAGTGTGTGTGTTTGGGGGGGGGGGAGGGGGGGGGGAAGGAGGGGGGGGGGAGGGAGAGAGAGAGAGAGAGAGAGAGAGAGAGAGAGAGAGAGAGAGAGAGGAGTGTCACAGAAATCTATCAGTGAGTATTAAAAAACAAAAACAAAGGTAGAAAATCCCAGATCTAGGGCTAGGATACCTTCCTACAAGTTGTACCTCTAGGGAGGTCCCTGAGACCCCTGAAACAACACTAGCAATTGCTGACTCTTGGCTGTCTGCCAGAACTAACCAGTGAGACCCTTTTGCTGAGGATATTGCAGGCCTTAATCACAGGACATGGGGAAGTAATGGAGCTGAGCTGGAAGCTCATTCTGCAGATTGCCCTCACAGTGCTGGAAATTGCTGCTCTACAGGCTGTTGGGGTGGGGGCCGAGGCTCTGCTCAACTGTCTTATGTAGCTGTAGATCATGTGTGCAACAATACCAAACTGCTAGGCAAGATGAGCCACTAATGCAATAGTGGAAAATCTGCTAAGAAAATTAGCATAATCCGAGTAAGATTTTTTTTTGATGAGATATAGTGCCGCATTGATGATAATTTCCTAACTTTTAAAAAATATTAATTTATTTGCATCTAGAGGTTTGTACATGCAACAGTGTGTGTGTGTGTGTGTGTGTGTGTGTGTGTGTGTGTGTGTGTGTGTGTAGGTCAAAAGACACATGTGGGGAGTTGGTTCTTTTCTTCTATCCTAATGTGGGCTGCAGAGATTGAACTCAGAATCTCAGGCTTGGTGGCAAGTGCCTGTACTTGCCCAGGCACTACACCTGCACTAATTTCCTAATTTTTAAAAATAATTGTACTATTGTGTATAAGAAAATGTATTGTGTTTAGGCTGTACAAACCAAAATAAGGAATAGGAGAGCATTCTGTCAACAGATTAATTTTAAATGATTCAGGAAAAATACACACGTGTGTGTGTGTGTGTGTGTGTGTGTGTGTGTGTGTGTGTCAGTTTTATAATCCTTTCTCTCACACAGAGAAATATACAAACAAAACACAACTAGCAAAAAGTTTACATTTAGAAAAATCTACATTATAAAATTAGGAAGTTCATTCTAATATCCTTATAACTTTCGGTAAATCTAAGTGTATGTGGAATTAAAACATCTTTTCTGTAAGTCTGAATGGATGCAGAATTTTTTAATTACATGTATTTATTTTCTCTTGCTCTCTTCCTATGCTGTCAATACTCTGTGTGTGTGTGTGTGTGTGTGTGTGTGTGTGTGTGTGTGTGTGTGTACATGTACCACAAAGCTCATATGGAGACTAGGAGGCAACCTTTGGGAGTCTGTTTCTCTTTCTACCGTGTGGTTTCTAGGGATTAAGATCAGTCTGTCAGGCTTGACAGTAGTCCCTTTCCTTTTGTTCACTGAGCCATCTCACAGGTCCCAGAAGTGTTTTGTTGTTGTTGTTATTATTTTTTAATAAAGCAGAATAAAGGACTGGCTGGCTTTAGTCTCCTGATATTCTTATGACTTTTTCATATTTTTCTCACTTACAGTCGCCAAAAACATTACAGAGAGCATGCATTTGTAATTCTCATTTAAAGTAAGAAACCACAAATTGCTCAGTATCGTGGAGGCAGGTAGTGGTAGAAGGAGGCTTGAACTACCTTTCTGCACTAATCTGCCTGGCCCACAACAGAGTCAGTTAGCCTCCCTCATCATTTGAATATGACTTCTCTTTTCCATCATGTGTAAGCATTCCTATGGTCCTTCTCTTTTCTGCCATGTGCAAGTACTTTTCCCTGTGGCCCTTCTCTTACAAGCATCCCTGTGGTCCTTGCACATGACATGGGTTCTCTGGGTAGAATACACCTGGTATGTTATCTCACTTGGTTCAGTGTGCCATTATTAAAGTCATACTGTTTTGCTCCCCCAATCCCTCAAACTATTAAATTCTAGTGAAGCCTATTCCAGTAGGTCTGTAAATATGAGATCCTTTAAGGTATATGGCTTAATATGAGCAGTAGCTTTTCCTTCATCTCATTTTGTCATGGAAAACAGTGGAAGGGGACAAGATAGTTACCTCCCTCAGTTTATCTTCCTTCCACTCCCTCTCCAGATGCTATGATGTAAAAAAGCCCTTACTCTAGAATACAAATACTTTCCAGTGTAAATCTGTTAGACTCTAGCATCATGCTTGTGTTTGCATCTAATCACGGATCTCACTGCTTACCAGACAAGAGACTGAAATGATCCACGAATATAGACTCAAGGAGAAGATGCAGTCTTGAGATGATGCTAGATACTTACACCTCCCATGGTTTCTATGCTTTGAGATATCAACCTACGAGAATACAGGAATTTTGCTGTGAGCTCCTGCCAGCAGGAATGGAGATGCAGAGTCCAGGTTCCCCTGTGTCAGCAGGGAATGAGTCCTTGTGGGGAAAAGGAGATGGGGGAGGCAAACAAAATGCATGCTAATGTTACACCTCCTGAAATTGAAGCTGAGACCTGACAGTGACCAGGCAAAACTATTTATAAAGAAAGAGCTGGAAATTTCAGTGAGAGAGATCATCAAATACAAAAGGAAAAAGGAGAGGGCTCCATTAATGGACATGGTTTGAATGGGTCACTTGGAGGAGGGGGAAAGGAGGCCTCTCAGTGCTATTTTTAAGTCTATAATTGTTCCCAAATTGCTCCTCACTCATGAAGTTTCTCCTTCAAAGTTAGTCAGCCTAGGGACCCACTGAGTATATGTTGGCATAATAACCATCAGAACACGACTCCTTGCTCTGCTCTGTGAAGGTGGGTACAGAACTTCAGTTTGACATGCCAGTGATTCTTTGAAACCAACATCCATGCAGTTTCCTTGGTTACTACACTAAAGAACTATCTTTCACTCACATTACATTTTGGTAATAGGTTGGCTGCAACTGTTTTGAACTTTGTGGGTTAGCCTCAAAATGTGCCAGTGTACATGCAAGAAAAATGGTGAAAATCCATGATATTGCTTAACTTCTTGCTTGAAGGTGGATATTGTATTTCATTTTCTAAAGCTTATTACATATTTCATGGCTGAGTCCACAGTCCATAGGTGGGGACATATTCTCTCTCCACAAGCATCATGAGCAAAAGTGTGACAATGGGCTGGACACTAAGGATTACTCCAATAGAATGTTGGATGGGTGCCATAGTGCACTCTAGCCAACTACCTTTTTAAAATTTGTTTTTAAAACTTCTTTTGAAAATTTCATACATACATGAGTTCTATATTTGCATCATTTCTATTGCTCTCTTTCCCCCTTTCAACTCCCTTTATGGCCCACCCCTATCAAATTTATGACCATTTCTCCTCTAATTATGACCTTTATATGTATATGCATATGTATATATATGAATATATGTATACATATTCTACTGAGCCCTTTTAGTCTTTTAGTGTTGTATATATGTGCATGTGCATGTGTTTAGAGATGTCCACTTGCCATATATATATATATATATTACTCTTATTTATTCTAATAGAGCACATGAGGTTCATGGATCAGTGAATGGACATTGCAATAACAATCTTATCATCATTTCCCCATACCCAGGGGTGAGGTGATAAAAGCCAGATATTTCCTTTCTTTGCACTTTTGTACCACTGAGAAGAAACCCTGAGGTTATCACTTCTGTGTAAAAGCAGCTGGCTTCCTCCTGTCTGGGATTCAGGATAATCCTTTACTGCAAAAGGAAAGAAAAAGAAAAACCCTGGACTGACCATGTCCATGAGTTTTTATCCTACCAGAAGTCTCTCTGTCTTCTGAGTGGGAATCAATCACCTTTAAGCAAGGTGCCTCTGCTAGAAATTGCCCATTTCATCTGGTCTTGATAGCTCTGGGCCTTCAGACAGCCTCTTATCTTTCATTTTTGCCCTTCTTTGGGTCACAGGAGTTCAATTCTCACAAACGCAGCAAAGCTTAAAATGTGTATAGTGGTACAATGGAGAAAACAGAAACTGCAATGATCATAATGGAAAGAGCAAATTTAGAAAAAGATGTGGTCAGAGATTCCAGTTGCTGGCACAAGAAACACTCTGTTTGACACCTGGAGGAACAGGTTTCACGGCAGGTAGGAAGATAAGTAGGGAAGGAACAGTCAGCCCCTTGCGTGGCAAGAGCTGCATAGATATAAGTATGTCTGAACAAGCCAAGGTTAGCAAGAAGCTTTTCAAATTGCATGCAAGGCAACCCTAGCAGTGAGCACTCTCTCCTGTCCACATTTCCATCCAGATTATCTCTCCACACTATGCCCACTCCGATTATACATGGTCATAGTTTAGAGTCATGCAAGGACTCCCAGCCCCCTCCTTTGCCTTCTCTCCAGCGTGTTCTTAAAGCAGCAGCCAGACTCTAGATGTTCGATGCCAACCAGATCATGCTACTTTTTTTTCAGGCGTCTTGAGTAACCCCATGCCTCATGTATGACCACTGCTGTCCTTCCAAAGAACTAAGCCTGCCATGATCTGTCCTCTGGTTTTAATTCTGACTTTATTTCCCACTGTTCTCCCCTTCATTCCTTTTGGTCTGGCTATGCTGGCCTGCCTCCCTGCCTTTTCTTAGAGGCTCAAGTGCTTTCCTACCTCAGGATGTCTGTGCTTGCTCCTCCCAGTGCCTGGAGTTCTCCTTTGGACATGCACTCTACCGCCCTGCTTCCTTTCCTTTCTTCATTTCTTTACTTGAAGTCTTCTTCTTCTTCTCTTTCTTCTTCTTCTTCTTCTTCTTCTTCTTCTTCTTCTTCTTCTTCTTCTTCTTCTTCTTCTTCTTCTTCTCCTCCTCCTTATTCTTCTTTTTTGACAGGGTTTCTCTGTGTAGTTTTGGTGATTGTCCTGGAACTTGCTCTGTGGACCAGGCTGGCCTTGAACTCACAGAGATCCACCTGGCTCTGCCTCCCGAGTGCTGGGATTAAAGGCGTGCTCCACTGCCGCCCGTCTTCTTATCTTTGGCACTTTTCCGGGAAACTCATGGAAATTTCATGTTCTTTTCACAGCTTAAAATGTTGGTTTTAACTTGCTGTTCCTTATCAAAATGTCCTACTCTTGGAGTAAGGCATAATAGAAACTGTGAGTTATTGCATGCATAGCTTACAAAAGGCTGAGGATAGAGGCCGACCTGAGCTACACAGAGAAGTCCTGTCTCAACAACAACAACAAAAATCCTCATTCTATAACATGTGAATTTTCGCTTTTTTGGTTTATGCTGCTGCTTTCTCCTCTCAAACATAAGCTCTGCTTCTAGGGCTTAAACTCCATAATGTTCATTGTGTGTGTCTTGTCTGCCACAGCCGACAGTAAATGAAAATTCCCCTCCCCAAGGGTCCCTGGGAGGAACAGATTCCTGAGAAATGAAAACAAACAAAAAATACAAGTTAGATGACAGGTTTGGATAGTCTGGGCCTCGCAGCAGGCCCTCCCACCTGATCTTATTGACATAAATTTCCTAGTCTTCAACCAACTGTGTCAATACCTGCCAGGCCTGTAGCCCAGACTCAAGTTTTGAATAGACTAGTTACTTTTCACTTACCATAGGATTACGTCCTGGTAAATCCATGCTAACTTAAAAATATGAGAAGATGTGTTTACTACACCAAACTTACTGAGTAATTCATCTTAGCAGTGGAGTGCACTATAGGGGTTTACTTTCAAAACTTGTGACTGATTCTGCTATTTCACTACCCATTGTCACTAGATAGTATTAAATTACCGTATTGGTGATGGGAAAGTTGAATGGGATGCTGAAATCAATACAAAAAAAGCCTTTAGTTGCTGCAGGCAGAGGTAAGCCCGTCAGTTTTGCATAATTCTGCCTAATCATATTGCTCATAGTACAAAGAACATGTTTCAATGGTTTGTCACTGAAATCTGTTTTTAATAAAAAAAAAAATACCCTGGGAGAGGCTATTCTTCTTAGACGATAACTTTGCCATTGACTTAGTCAAGTATAGAGTTACATTATGACGTTTTCCCATCAGTTGTCCTTTGGACGGAACATGAAGGATCAGGTCAAAAAGCAAGCAGCCCTGGGCTGATTGACACTAAAGCAACAGCTCTGAGAGAATGGAAGTGGTAACAAGTGTTCATAGCTCATGGTCATGATCGTGGCCAGCCCCAGGATCATGTCTGCCTAGAAGCTACTCAACCTTTCCCTCACAAAATCAGCTCAGTTTTACCCTCCACCCTGATTTTGTGTCTCTGATGCACAGAATTGGAGTCTGCAGAATAAACTGTTACAAAGAAGGGGCTGCATCCTCACATGGTCATGTTTATGTTTCCTGACCATGGAGTTAGAATTGTCCCTGTAAGAATAAATTAATTACCTTCAGAACCAATTGTTTCCAAAACTAGGGAGGGTCCAACAAAAAAAAAAAATGGGGAAAGACTGTCAAGTGGAAAAGGAGCTGGGAAGTTAAAAGTCAACATTTTCATTTCCATCTGTATATCATTTTCCAGTTATACATGTGCTAGATAGCTAGAGAAATATCTGAATACGTGGACAATTTAAATAAATGAATATTTTCGAAAGGAGTAGCCTACTAGATATGCTACTAAGCCCAATCTCTTCAAATAAAGATGGGCCTATTTGTCAAAGTCCCCTTCTTTCTTTAAATTTAACTGAAGTGATTAGTAATGGTGAAGGGGTTTGATAATTTGGAAGCATAGGATGACTGGTAAGAAAATACGTTACTAGGAACTAGATCGTGAGGAAACTTTCTCAGGGGGAGGGGAAAAACCCAAAGACAATGATAAAGCTATATGCTAGTAAATTATACTGAAAATATTATAGCATTAAGCTGAGATAAGAAAGGAAATCTGTTGGGACAAACAAGATCTGTATGTCCCAAGCAAAGCTGGGGGATTTCCTGTCACACACAAGCTTCCATACGAAGTCAGGCTGTTATTCTTTTCCAAGTGCTGTCCACCTCTTTTGTTGTACCTGTGACATTAACTCAAGAGGCCTAGTAAAAATATTCAGATGTCTTAGAATCTTGAGACACGAATAGTTTTATTATGATGGTCGGTGTAGTTCTCTCATCTCTAAGATAAAGAAAAACGTTCCCAAGTCCACCCAGAATCATGCACCTGAACTTCACCTGTGGTTCCTCCCAAGTCTGGAGCCACCCATTTTGGGTCTCCCACATGGGAGAATTTGTGGGCAGGTTATTTCTTCTTCCACGAATCTGGTTGGTCCATTTATCAGCAACTGCACATCAGAGGATGAATACTCAGCTAGGGTCTTTCACCACAGACACAGGAGGGGCTCCTGGTGGATTGGGCTCACTAAACTTGGTATCTCCTACTGGGAATCAGCAGAACCTAAATGTCCATTAACCATACTCAGGACAACTTAAAATAATCAATACTGTTAATTATAGTCTTTTGTGAGGAGTGACTTGCTCTTGCCCTTAGGAAAAAGAAACTCACTCTAAAACAGAAACTCTGACTTTCCTCAAGAATGGGATTATGAAGACTTCTCATTATATTCTTTGTTACCTGTATGACTTGGATTTTCAGACAAGAAAATGTACATTGTTTCTATGATTCTGAAAATATTTAAATGTTCAATATTTTATATTATATTGCTAGCTCTTTTTAGACAGAGAGTGTCTCACTATATAGCTTTGGCTGTCTTGAAACTTTCTGTATACCAGGCTAGTCTTGAACTCACAGAGTTCTGCCTGCTTCTGCCTCCCGAGAGCTAAAGCATGTATACCCTATCCAGTTTTCTAGCTTTTATATATGTCCTATCCATGAATGATCTTGTCTTCCCCAAAAATCCTCTATTTATCTAGCTTATGTATAATATTTTGCCTGCTTTCTTTGTTTCGTTTTGTTTTTTATAAAACCATCTCTTCCAGGTGACCTAGCCATGGCAGCTGATCATTAGACCAACAAAGATGGTATTAGCACCTTTCCGTACTCATAAATAAAGGCAGGCCCAGGCAGAAGAACGACTGGTTTACAGGACACTAGAGAGGATGCCAGGAGCTCTGGGAAGTAATGCAGGGGTGTGGGTCAGGGCCCATGAGAGAGCAACCTTGGGAAGGGCTAGACCTTGTGAGGCGGCCCCTTTCATGAGTCCCGGGTGTCTTCAGATCTGTCTTTCCCACCAGACTTTATTTCTATCTTGTGAAATGAGCTACAACTAGGTTTTACCAAGGCCATAAATACTCCAAGTTCAGACAAGGAACTGAATATAGTTGTGTTTTTTCAAAAAATAATTGCCTTAACTTCAGGATGTTTACAGATAAAACTTTACTCATATATGGGACTGTCTGCCACGTGACTTCAAGAAGGTTACGGACCAAAGAAGAATTCTGTTAAGTCTAGTATGATAAACAAATGGATTTATTGTAATTACTTACAGGACCTTGGGCAAGTCATGTGCAGCTCTACTTGGTTCTACCCCAAGCTAACCTTCTAACTCCTGTGTCCAAAGCCATACACAGCTGGGGTGGGAGAAACTGATGACCAGAATCTCAGATGAGAGTCTTATTATCCCTCTTCTCCTCCCAGGATGGAATATTAAAGCTTCATCACCATTGATATAGATATCAACCATATTGTCCTGGTTATTTTATTGTCATAACTGTGAATAAACTCTCCCATAATTCACTACAGCTGCTCTGCTTACTGATGACCTTGGCTGTGTCACACCAGGAGAAAACAGCTACATTCCACTCCACCTCCTGCTCTGGTTTTATAATTTTTCAACACCCTCTTCTGTAATGTTGTCTATGTAATGTGGGGTAGAGTGTTGGCTCCTTTTCTATTCAGGATGAGTAAACATTTAAAATTTTTCTTACCCAAAAAGCCATTCAACATTGTCATGTGATAGCTTAGGGCTTCCAAGTCTTTACATTCATTCACTGTGATCAGGCCAGGTCCTTTGTAGCAAAAAAAACCAGCTGTGCAGAGCTGTAGAGCTGAAGATGGGGTGAAGGCAAGAACTAGGAACACATATCTGGTTGCTTTCGCACAGGCAGCTCGCCTGTTCCCCTGTGGCTTCTTGATTTCCACAGGCTGGAGCTCATTGTTGAGAGAGAATTCCATCCAGGCGCTGCTCTTTGGGTGCTAGGAGATTTCTAGATATGTAGCTGGGTTGTTTTTAATCCCCACTCACTTTCCTCATGAAGTCTCAGCACACAGAGGTTGAAAAATATCAAGGAAACTTTATGCTCCTCTTCCTCTTCCAGAATCAAATTTTCCAGTTAAACAAGTAATAAACTATAAAAGGCAGTTTATAATAATAAAAGCCTGAAGTGAAATATACCAAAATCCTTAGTGGTAAGTGCTAAGTAAGTAACATTTACTATGAATGTTCCTTTCCCCCTTCCTGTTTTACTCTGTTTTACTCCAATTATTTGAATAATTGGATTAACAGTTGTCTTAGGACAAATTGTTACTGTGCTTGAGGTCTATGCTAGGTGTTTCCAGTTCCTTGGCTTCTTATTAAAAGAATTAAAATAAGGGTGCACTGTTTTTTTTCCATTAATTTCAGTAAATGCCCCTTAAGCAACTGCTGTCCTAATTGGCAATTGCAACTTGGCAGCTACCAATAGCAGTTCAGCTGCACTGGCCCTAGCCAGGCAGGAATTCTGTTCCCTCTGGCACTGGCTCTATTACTGCCACTAAAGGGAACTTTACCTAGATCTCTATCTCTCCATAGAACTCAAGATTCAAAAGTTGAGGTGAAATTCTGCTCACTCAGACAGACTGAATAGCAAGTAGATAACCTTCTCTCCTAGCTCACAACTCCCCCAAAATGAGCATCCTTCTGCTCAGCCCCCACTTAAGAACCCTAGCTACACGTGGTTCCTCCCTACCACTTCCTGTCAGCTAGATGCTGACTCAGTCTCCTGATCCCAGGTTAATTTTATTTAATCAAGCAAATGTAACACATCTTTGCATCAGTAAACAAATATTCTACAGCATAAATGAATGTAGCACATCTTAAATTAATATTCCACACCAGCACACAGAGATAATAAAATATCAAGGAAACTTTATTAAAAAGCAAAGTTACAGTAAAGGTCAGAAGTAAATATGTGGTCAAGAGTGACAGTGGGTCACATGGGTGAGGGTATACTCCAGGTCGTCAGTTGTTGTTTGGGACTTTCTTTTATGGTGTTCAAGAGAAGGAAGAATCTTTTTCCTAGAGGGTATATATAGTGAGTTAGGTTCTCTATTTTGATTGTCACTTAAGTTACATAAGTTTTTTTCCCTATCATCCATGTCTCTTTCCACGATGCCTCTGATTTTAATTATATGCACACCTAATTGTGCACTAGCATAAGATGGTATTTTTTTTTCTTAAAAGCTCACCAAGAGATACTATTTTAATTGCATTTGCATCCAAGACCAGCTCAAGACACGATTAACTCCTTTGCTTTCCTACCCGATATAACTGGGAGTAAAATTTGAATAGCAACTCTCCATTCTTGTTGATAGTTAAGGGGAAGAGGAACTTATTCCATTGCTCAGGGTCAGATATACTTGCAATTCAATACAGGTAGGGGTCCTAGATTGCTAGATGCATTGTTGTCACAGGGGTGTGTGCATAGCCTGAGCCAAAGGGAGTTACAAATTGCTGAACTCTTCCCTGTGCTTGCCTGGCTCACAGTGAAACAAAAGTCTTTTATATCATTTAAAATCTAGTCTATGGGGGCTACAGAGATAGTTCAGAATCTAAGAACACTTGCTGGTCTTCCAAAGGACCTGATTTCAGTTCCCAGAACCCAAATCAGGTACCTAACAACAATCTGCAATTCCAGTTCCAGAGGATCAGCTTCTTCTGATCTCTAGGATGTCTAGACTCATGTACACACACCCACATATAATTTTTTTAATAATAATAAAAATAAAGTATTTAAAAATCTAGCCTATGAGTTCCTTGAAGACTTAAACAGCCCTGGACAGCTACTCTTTCATCACATTCTGGTGAATATTATGAGAATACCATTGTAATAGTGTTTTGGGGAAAACTGGATCAGGAAAAAAGGTATGCAACCTGACATGAGCCAGGAAACAAGTTTATTGTCTAGTGTTGATACACATAGACTCATCAGATGTCTGTCTACGGACTGAGCCCCAAGTTAGTTGAACCAAGCATTTTATACCTCTTCTGTACCCTTGATTGCTCCCACCCTACAGCAACCCAAAGTGACATATATTTTGATTGGATGTATTATGCTTGATTAACCGAGTTTGCTGAATTGCTCCATAAGCAGAAATTTTTCCCTAAACAGCAGAATTTACCACAAGCCATTTATAATAGAAATGGGAGAGAGGAGGAATTTGGTTACAGAGGAAGAGAGATACCACAGTGGGGCTGATTAGCCTGTTTTAGTGTTTTCTGGTAGCTTCTCAGGGGCCCCTGCTACAACAGGCTCCATCCTAATTATTCAAGGTAATAGTTCCAATACCACAGAATTCTGAATTCAGAACTGTTCATAAACAGCTCACTAGAATTCATTTTCAAACTGTCAAAATAACAATAGGGTACTCTTCTGTGCTCTGTATTAAGGGCGGAAGAACACCAAGGAGGCTAAGGACTGAAGATTATTGCAAAGAAAGTGGAAACAGATGCCAGGCAGAGGAAGAACCAAGTACTATAATATTCCCTGCGGGCATGGGCAATTCTAAGTGGGAGGAAGCAGACAGCTTTGAAGCCGGTGGTAGGAGCATGGCCAGATCCACTTTTCATGTTTGTGTGAAGGAAGTCTCTAGCCAGTGTTTGGAATGTGAACCTAAAGAAGTGGGAAGACGCCGGGCGGTGGTGGCACACGCCTTTAATCCCAGCACCCGGGAGGCAGAGGCAGGCGGATCTCTGTGAGTTCGAGGCCAGCCTGGGCTACAGAGTGAGTTCCAAGAAAGGCGCAAAGCTACACAGAGAAACCCTGTCTCGAAAAAACAAAAAAAAAAAAAAAAAAAAAACAAAAACAAAAAAAAAGAAGTGGGAAGACGCTGGAACAAAAGAGTAACACAATGAGTCTTCCTTCCCAGATTTAAAAAAAAGTAAATCATTACATTCATTGTAGAGAATATATCTAGGGCAAGGGTGAGAATGCAGACCATTAGACTTGATTGGGATTAAGTAAGAAGGAGGCTATACTGGAGGCAGCAAAAGTGGTGAGAAGTAGATGAACTCTAGAAAATTAAAATATAGAGGCAGATAATCTCAGCACTTGGGCAAAGATTATAGAGGAATTGATATCAATTTCCATGTTCCTGACAAGGAGATTTGGGTGCATGGAGGAACTGTTATTAAGTCTGGTGTTTAGAAAAACAACTAAACATGAGAACAAAGACTCTAGGCTTGGCCAGGGTACCAGTGAGATGTCCAGTGTGTTGGCACTAGGCCTGAACTCCGAATGAGTGCTTTGAGCTGTCACAGATGTTTAGGAGTTATCAGTGTTGGACAGTGTTGAAGGCTATCCTGGTTTGTTTTGTTTGTTTGTCAGCTTGACAAAAGTAGAGTCATTTGAGAAGAGGGAACCTCAATTGAGAAAATGCCCCTACCAGAGTGGCCTATGGGCAAGTCTATGGGGCATTTTCTTGGTCAATGACTGGTGTGGGAGGGACCAGACCACTATAGGGGGTGCCATGTGGGAGGTGCCTCCCTGGGTTGATGGTCCTTGATGGTGTAAGAAAGCAGGCTGAGCAAGCCTTGGGGAGCAAACCAGTAAGCTGTGTTCCTCCACGGCCTCTGCTTCAGCTCTTCCTGACTTGGCTTCCCTCAATGGACTGTGGCCTACGACACGTAACCCAAATAGACCCTTTCCTCCCTCGGTTGCTTTTGGTCATGGTGTTTCATTACAGCAATAGGAAGCAAACAAAGACAAAGGCTATCTGCATGAGAATGCAGCCCTAGTGTACCTTTTTAAGAACCTGACAGTCTCCACACTAGACAGATGAGCTGGTAAGTGAAGAGGAGACTTCTAAGGGATTGAGCAGGAAGCTAGTGGCCATGATAGTGTAAATGGCTAGAGAAAGGGATGTAATGTGGTGTCCATCATTACTGAGAACCCCGTATCACCTGTTGTGATGTTCAGCACAGAGAAGGGCTTAGAGCATAGATGCTGGATTGGCTCAGACCACGGTTAGGAACATACCAAATGCACCCAGAATGCAAACTTGCTGTGACTTCTTCTTTGCTGTGGCAGCTGCCTCCTCTTCCTCTTCTTCTTTTTCTTCTTCCTCCTCCTCTACTTATTAATATTGCTCCCTTCCCTTTTCTCCCTCCACACCCTCCCATATATCTCTCTTGTTCTCTTTGAAATTCATGGCCTCTTTTTCCACTAATTGTTATTGCATGGATATACGTATATGTTTATATATTATACATTTATATTCCTAAATATAACCTGCTCAGTCTGTATTCTGTTACTTGTATGTATGTTTTTAGAACTGACCATTTGGTATTGGATAACAATTGCTGTGCTATTTCTCCCATTTTCTGCATTTGTTAGTTACCTGTAGTTCTTTAGGTAGGGTGGAGGCCTTATAGGATTTCCCCCCACCCACTTTGGTGTATCTGTTGTGGTTGTCCATGCTCAGCTCATGTTTGGGCAGTCACACTGGTGAGACTTTAGGATGTAGCTTCTGACATTATTAGGAGACAAAAATCTCAGAGCAAACTCCCTGATCTTCTGGCTTATGGTATTTCTGCCCCCTCTTCCACAATGTTCCCTGAGATTTAGGTGAGGGAGTGTTTTGTAGATATATTAGGACTGGGCTCCACATTTCTGTATTTTGATTGGTTGTGGTTTTCTGTAGTAGTCTCTGCCTGTTGCAAAGAGATATTTCCTTGAGGAGGGGTAAAGAGTACACATATCCATGGATGTAAAGACAAATGCTTAGATTGTTGCTAGGTATTATATAGGATTGGTAAAGTAGAGGTTGTAGGTTCACCTCCAATATACATGAATTCACTAACGCTCTGTAGTTAGGTTTCCAGTATCAGGTACAGTTTCCCTCTTGTTGAGTAGGTCTTAATTCCCATTAGAGAGCTGTTGGTTACCACAAAGGTATGCATGCTACTACTGAACCCTTAGGGTTATTGTGGCATGCTGATCATTGATATGATTCATAAGCATCATAGCTGGGTAGGACAGTTAGTTGCCTCTCTTCTTTGGAAGCTTGCATGGTGACTTCTGGTACCCATGAAAGCTAGTCCTCAGGGAGAAGTCATTTAGGTCAGTTCCAGCTCAGGGGCCTCTGGGCCCTGTTTCAAAGCGCATGGTGTCTTTAGCAATAGTAACTTACTTTCCACCTCTGGGAGCAACCAAGGGTAATAGAAGTAGGCTGTGTGTTTGGGCAGTCTCTTGGACAGCCCTGACCAACAACTCAAAAGGGATTCTCATGTCTGGTATTGGGGGTTTTGCTAGGTGATCTTGGCTCTTGTAGAAAGCATTGTCAACTGAGATAAAAAAGTTCATTATATACATAAAAATGTAAATATACAGAATTATGTGTATTATAGTTTTTTATAATAGCATGATTCCTTATGGCCTTTTCAACATCCTAATTGTTATTTTACCTGCATCCCTCCTTCATCTATATTTATCTCCCTCTCTCCTCCCAAAAGAGCCACCCCCTTTTCCCATTTGCCCCGATCAGATCATTTGTATACAAACTCCTTTGTCAGCAAAACTTCAAATCTCACCGGAGTCTTGGAATGTTGACATCATATGATGCTTTTTTTTTATTCTTTTCTGGAATAGGCTAATTTGATTGGTTTCATGTTAACTTTGGCTTCGGGGGAGAAGAGGTCATTCAATCAAAATGAAGACTCATGAACCAAAATGATACCTAGCTTTAAAAGTCCTTACAGATTTCATAAGCATTTCTCTATCACTGGCATCTCTCTGTTCAGCTCTTTCATGCTTGTTTTTAAAAAGGGTTCTAAAGCATTGATAGTATGTTGTTGCTGAATAGTCTATGTTGCTGTCCAGCTGCAGCCTGGGTTCAGGTCCTGAGATGGGGAAGGGGCACCAGCATGAAGATATGAATTGTCCGATGAGTTTCACACAAGTGGCTGGCCCCAAATAGCTCCGGCTGTCTTTATTTATACATCAAAAACAAGCATGTTTTTCCATAGTAACAAACAAATTTTTCCCATCCTCCAACATTGACCTCCAGCAAAAACAAGTATGTCAAATATGTTTTTCCCAACTTTTACATCAAAACTTCTTTAAACCCAAACAACAGGTCATTTTGCTAGCCTGACCAAATATTGAGCCAGGTACATCCTGTCTTTACAAAACTAAAAGTGATAAACATAGGCACACATTTTCAAGAACAACAATATCGTTCAAAACATATTTACAGAAATGGGGGTGATCTACCTCTGATCCTGTCAGCGCTGAATCAGAACAGCTCCCAGGGTCTGAAGTGACAGCTGGCATCCCCAAACAAGAGCCTGAGAAGCATCACCTCCAAAGAATTTTAGGGGAAGATATTGAGAAAAAATGGGGTTTCCAGGAATGATCGTATCTGTCCCATGCATGATTGACAAAATGACACTAAAACCACCAAGAGAATCATCACTATTACTATAGAGAAGAGAGCATGCAGGCTGCGTGGTCCCAGTAATATTCTGCACTGTCCCAAAATCCACTGGTCCTTGCCAAGTGAGACTGTCCCCATGGGTTTTTGCCTTATCTGGAGAGCAGTTGGACAAGCACCTCATATACTGGTCAGAAACTAGGCCTCATGGCTCCCAAAAATTTTAATTTCTTTTCTGCTGCTATGATCAAATATCCTAACCAAAAATAATGAGGAGGGGGAAGCTTATTTCAGTTACAGGTTACAGTCCATCACTGGGGGAAGTTAGAGCAAAAGCTCAATCGGGAACTTGAAGCAGAAACTAGAGAGAAATACTGCTTGCTGGCTTGCTCACAGGTTCATACTTGGCTAGCTTTCTTAGGTCATTCAGGACTGTCTGCCCAGGGAATGGTGCTGCCTACAGTTCACTGGGCCCTCCTATATTAATTAATAATCCAGACAGTGCCCTGCCCCCACAATGTGTCTACAGGCCAGCTTAATCCAGGTGATCTCTCAATTGAGAATCCCTTCTCAGACGATTCTAAGTTATATCGAGTTGACAACTGAAGCTTACTAGGACACTCTACCTCTCGTCAACCTGACACACAAACACATCATTTTAATCCAAAACCATTCATCCCTTGTCCTCAAGATTTCATGTTAATATCATACAAAGTCTTTAAGAATTCTACCACTTTAAAAATCCAAGGTCTCCGATGGGGACATGGGTGGGGTGGGAGGAGTGTTGCGGAGAGGCTGCGGCCAGGATGTAAAATAAATAAGGAAAAAAGAAAGAAAGAAATTCAAGGTCTCTTTAAAAATCCACTCTCCTGACTGGATTCTTGTAAATTATTTTTTTTAAAGCTTCACCTTATTATTCCAAATGGGGCATTAAAGCAATCATATCAAAGCAAACCCAAACTTTAGCAGTGCAAATCTAAATCCTACGGCGCAATGTCTGACATCTAGGATTCATTGTGTAGTTTCCTGGCTCCAGAGGGGCTTGGGCAGCCCCACTTCTCCAGCTCTGCCATCTGCAGCACACAGAGCTTTCCTCTTCGGTTCCAGCTGCCCTTGTCAGATATCTCACGGTCGTGGATCTCCAATATCTTGGGTTTCCATTGCAGCCAATGCCACGTCTTCACTAATGACCTTCCCTGTCCTCTTCACAAGGACTTCAACCTTGTCACACCTTGCCAAGCCTCAGCTGCTCTCTATGACCTCCTCATAGCTGTAAAATCAGTATCGGCTGGGCAACTCTTTCATACTATTTGCTAAGTTCTGCTGCCATCTGGAAATGCAACCTTGGCCTCCAAAGACCACAGCGTCTGTGTGCTAAGCCTGAGGAATAACTTTCCTATTTTCCCAATGAATTTCACCTCAATGATGTTGATCTCTTATTAATCACAGCTGATTCTTCAGTCCAAGCTAATCACAAATTCTGCACCAATATATCACACAAACCCCCCCCTAGTCCAGTCCCAAGGGTCTTTACTTTCCTGTGAAACCTCACATGCCAGACCTCCTTAGATGCTTTTCTCTCAGAATTCTTATGTTCCAAGCTCCCATTACAACAGTCCATTAAACACACACACACACACACACACACACACACACACACACACACACACACACGGTGAGAGAGAGAGAGAGAGAGAGAGAGAGAGAAGAACTCAATGGCTCTTCCAGATCAAAGTTCCAAATATTTTCACAACCTTCCAACAAAGTAGTATGAATGGTCAGGTCCATCACAGCAACACCCCATCTTGGTACCAATCTCTGTTATATTTTTATCTTCTGTTGCTGGGATAAAACAATCTGACCAAAGCAATTTAGGAGGGAAATGGGTTTATTTCAGCTAACAGGTTATAATCTGTCTTAGTTGTTGTTCCATTTTTGTCAAGAGACACCATGACTTAGGCAACTCTTAGCATTACCTGGGGCCTTCCTTATAGTTGCAGATGGTTATTCTATGGCCATCACAGAGGGAAGCAGATAAGCATGGTATTAGAGCAAAAGCTGAGAGCTTTATACCATGATCCAGAGGTGGCAGTCAGAGAGTGTGACACTGGTCCTGACATTGGCTTTTAAAATCTCAAAGCCAGAGGGGGTTCCATAGTGTAATGGTTAGCACTCTGGACTCTGAAAATCTCAAAGCCCACCCCCAGTAACACACACCTCCTCCAACAAGGCCACACCTCCTCCAACAAGGCCACACCTCCTCCAAAAAGGCCACACCTACTAATCCTTCCTGAACAGTTTCACTCTCTGGTGGCTAATCATTCAAACATATGAGCCTATGGGGGCCATTCTCATTCAAACCACCATTCTATCATTTAAGGAAGTTATAGAAGGAACTCTAGCAGGAACCTGAAGTAGAAAACATAGAGGATATTGCTTGCTGCCTCATGCATAAGCTCAAGCTTAACTAGCTTTCTTACATAACCTAGGACCATGTGTCTACAATATGGTGTGGCCCACAGTGTGCTGGGGCCTTCTACATCACTTAATAGTTGTTTCACTTTGCGTATGTTGCTCTGATAAACCACTCTGACCCACAGCAACTTAGGGAAAGAATGGGTTTATTTCAGTTACAGGTTCTAGCTCATCATTAAGAGAAGTCATGGCAGGAACTCAAGCAGGAACTTGATATGAAACAATGAAGGAATGCCACTTGTAGGCTTGCTCACAGGCCCCTGCATAGCTAGTTTTCTTACACAGTCCAGGACCTATACCCTGGAAAGGTACCACCCACAATAGGCTGGACCCTCCTATGTAAGTTCAAAATCAATTCAATCCCCCACTGACATGCTATATGGGTTTCTCAATCTAATCTGATCAGTTTCTTGACTGAGGATCCCTTCTGAGATGACTCTAGGCTGTTAACAATTAAACTAATTAGGACACTGGACACTGGACATTTGGGATGATAGGACTATACTGGAAAATCCCTGTAAGGGGACAGTACTTCCTATTTAATCTTTTATATCTGGGTAGATGCCTAAATAAGCAAGGGTGCTGAGATGAAATCCATCATATGTTTAGCAGTTTAATCATATACACAATTTCTTTGTTCTGAGTAATACTTATGCATAGCACATATCTGAGGATTCTTTTATGTAATTTTATTAAAGGAATAGGCAGACAAAACTTCTCTCTTGAAGACCCCCAAGAGACCAACTCTTTGTTTATTGGAAAGAGAAAACATAATTTATTATTTTTAGTTCTTAAAGTTAAGGGTTAAAATTAAAGATCAAATTATTTGTGGCATGACATTATTTGTAATATTTTACCTATTTAGTCAAAATAATTACAATTGTTATGTGGCTTTTTCCCTTTTACATGTTTTTCTTTTCTAAGCAAAGGATGTTGGGGGAGTGGGGCATGTTCCTCTGTGTGGGTAATGTCACTGTTTTTCTTTGCTTGGGATACAAGCTAAGTTAACCTCGTTGGACTCTTTCCCAGGAATTGATGCGCATACACGTGGTGGTTCATTATGCTGCTGCACCTGTGTAGTGTGAAGGTCAGTGTGCTTTTCTGATTATAAGAAACCATCCATGTCATTCCATTATAATCCCTTCCACTCATAATGGAATGTGCCTGAGCCCAGAAACTATTGAAGCTGCCCAGCCCAGAATTTTCTCAAGTGCAGTCTCAACATTTGAGATCTATCACCCATCCCTTCCATGACCTGCATCCCCCAAGAATCCAACTGTGCTCCATTTTGAGATGATGTTATTTGCATGTCAAGTCCTTCTTGTGTGATGTGTATGTACCATTGTCACAAGTAAATTTTTATATGTAATCAAATGCACTGTGATGATCCTTTAAAAATTATATTCAAGAGCCATAGGTAATTATGTGACAGTTAACATGGGTACTGGCTATAAGCCTTGGGGTAAGAACAATGTATTTTCTTCGTTCAGAGTCAGGGACTCAGGAAGGATATATGGCAATTGCTCTTGTTTCTAAAGACTTTTCATGGAAGATGCTTTCAACCAACTTCTCTCATAATTCCTGCCAAATCCCCTCCTTTTCCTTTTCCTGTGCCATTGTTCCTAAAATTCTTTCCCAGGGAAAGTCTAACCAATGTCTATCCCTTCTCCCAAGGTCCCAGTTACAAACACAGACATGATTCTGCAAAAGTTCGCTCTGGGAACCAATGAATTTATTGGGCTTTCTCAGGGAGCCTAGATGAGGATGAATTACTTACGGGAGTGGGGGCACTCCTCCCCCCCAACATGTTGCACCTGGAAAACCTTATCCAGCAGGGATGAGCCCCTCCCCCATCAGCATAGATGGAGCCCAACTTCTCTAGTCAGTTCTGGCCTTTATAGACTCTGGCCCTCTCCCAGGCTGTTCAAGTTACCAAGTAGGGAACAGCTGGATACTCAGGTGAGAATCTCATGGCCCATTCTGCCCCTCTCTGCTGGGGTTCAAACAATCAACAAGAATGGCTTGGATGATCTCTTGCAAGGCAGAGGGGTACAGCTGAATTTCCCAAGATGGTCGTTGCTTGGTTTGGAGGACAGTTACTCAAGACAGTCACTTTCTTGTGGTAATAACCTTGGTTTTCAGGAACTGCTGTTTATATTTTCTATTCACCATGTGTCATAATTTACACTGCATGTTTTCCCTATGAGGTCACTTCCTAAGAGGTAGATGAGATTTTTGTTCCTGTTTCATATGAGAAGGAGCTGGGCTACTCAGGCTGGAATGGATGCTACAAAGTCTCAGTTGGTGAGTGAGAAGCGGTGCTTCAACTTGGTCCACATGTCTGAGCTGGAATCCGTAACTACAAGGTCCCTAATAGTTCCACAGTCAGACATTAAGAGAATCTTTGTGTTAAAAAAAAATGCTTGCATTGCATATTACTTTGGAAATTTACTAAGTACAACCATTTGTATTTAGCTAGTTCTTGAATTAACCATGTAGGAAAAAGAATAAAGCCCCTTGTTGTTCAGTGTGTGTTGGTTTGTGACACTAGCAAGATTGTGAGGTTATATTCACACAAAGGTGGTTTTCTTCTGCAGCAGAACATTGCTGCTGCATCATACAAATAGCAATTTTCTTCATTAGAAAGATATGATTACTGAGGGAACCCTAAAGCCAGGTTATCTTTAGTTAGATCTTTTGTTCTTCTAAATACAGGGTAAAACATTCACACCTTAAGTTCTAGATGTTGCTTATCTCCAAACAATCTTCCTCTTTGGAACTCTTGTTCTTTGATCCTTATTCATTCTCACTCTCATTCATTCTCTCTCTCTCTCTCTCTCTCTCTCTCTCTCTCTCTCTCTCTCTCTCTGTCTCTCTCTCTCTCTCCTTTCTGCTGAGAAAAATTACCATATGTGTTAGCTAGGGGAGATATGTATGTTTTGGATTAGAATTACTTTTTTATTATTAATTTTTTCATTTATTTTACATACTGACCACAGTTTCCCCTTCCTCCTCTCCTCCAGTTCCCTCCTCCACCTCCTATATACCCTGCTCCCCATCCACTCCTCCTCTGTTTCCATTCAGAAAGGGGCAGGCCTCCCATGGGCATCAACAAAGCATGGCACATCAAGTTGAGGAAAGACCAAGCTCCTTCCGCTGTATCAAGACTGGCAAGGCAAGGAATAGGTTCCCAAAAGCCAGCTCAAGTACCAGGGACAGGTCCTGATCTCACTGTTAGAAGCCTTACAAACAGACCAAGCCACACAACTGTCACACACATGCAGAGGACCTAGGTAGGTCCCATGCAGGCTCCCCGCTGTTGGTTCAGAGCCTATGAGCTCCCAGGACCTCAGGTCAGCTGTCTCTGTGGGTTCCCCCATCATGAGCTTGACCCCCCTTGTTCATAAATCCCTCCCCACTCTTCAACAGGACTTCTGGAGCTCTCCCAGTGCTTGGCTGTGGATCTCTGCATCTGCTTCCATCAGTCACTGGATGAAGGCTCTCTGATGATAATTAGGGTAGTCACCAGTTTGATTACAGGAGATGGCCAGTTCAGGCACCCTCTCCATTATTGCTAGGAGTCTTAGCTAGGGTCATCCTTGTGTATTCTTGCGAGTTTCCCTGGCACCAGGTTTCTCCCTAACCCTGAAACACACCCCCCACACCCAATCAGGACAGCTCTTTCATTACTCTCTCCCTCCATCCTGCCCCAACTGGCCCAGCTGGATCCCTCATGCTCCCATTCCCCCCACTCCCACCCCTCCGCCCCCACTCTACCCAGGAGACCCATTCTATTTCCTCTTCCCAGGGAAGTCCATGTATCCCTCTTGGAGGCCCTCCTTATTACCTAACCTCTCTGGGGTTGTGGATTGTAGCCTGGCTTTAGGGCTCCCTCAGTAGGGAACATTCACTACCTCTGAACTAGTTTATTTTTCATGTTTAACCAAGTCCTAGGCAGTTAAATTTTTAAAGATCACAAATGGGTAGCCTTCTTGATTAAAATGAAAATTACCTGTTTCAAAAAATTGATTAAAACGGTAATTTGTAAAAAGAGCTCTACAAAAACTACATATGGGTTAAAATGAAATGCTAAAAATAAGGAATTAAATTTTTAAAAAATTTAGAGTTTATATCAAAACTAAAACAAAGTATGAGATTATAATCACCAAGTGTGTATTATTCCAATTGTGCTAAAAGAAATAGTAAGGAAAATAAAAGCATGAATCAATGCTACAGCTACTGATGTATTTATAAACATGATTTATCTATGCATTTAAGAAGTTAAGACTGTTTTTATTGTTTGAAGAGAGTTTTTGATGATCTTTCAAAATATTTTTATTTATACATATATGTGAGAATCTGTATGAATATTACAGAAACCACATAGCCTGGGGAGGCAAGAAGAGGGCATAGACTCCCTGGGCCTGAAGTTACAGGTGGTTGTGAGCTGCAATGTGGGTGCTGAGAGCCAAATCTGGTCCTCCACATGAGTAGTGAATGCTCTTAACTTCTGAGCCACCTCTCTAACCCCTCGAAGTGAATTTTTAAGCCTTTAATAGTTCTCAGGTATCAGCAACCTGTATTTAAGATGTTTTTAAGGCAGTGATGACTCAAAATATAGAAATCATGTTTCAAATCATAATATTTTAGCTATTTCAGCTATTAGCATAATGCAGGCCTCTGTCCACTCTGACAAAGTGTCATCAAACATCAAAAGATGTGTATGTCTTTGACAAGTATATCTGTAGATGCTGTAGTTTATGAGCATGCTGATTAGCTACATGTTTCAGAGTATCTAGAAACATAAGCTATTCTCCTTGATTGACATATTGGGACTCTTGGCTAAGCTTAATCTGTGGAGACTACTCTAAAACTTCTATTGTGAGCTAAAAGGAACTTGAGTTAATTTAACAATCTTAATTTATGTGACCACTCATTTATAAAGTAATTGGTACCATATAAATGAGGCAAAAACATTTCCACATATAGACAATGCATGTATACATATAGCCATATATAAAATTAGATGTGAAAATCAAAGATTTTTGTAGTTTTAATTTATGTTTATCATCCTGCTGAAGCCAGAGTCCCGAGCAGCCAGTATTGTCTGGCTATATGCTCTGTCCTCTTTGACCCCAGAGGGCTGAATGCCCAGTGGTCTCTGGTCCTGCTAGAGCCTGAGGCCACAGGTTTCCAGGATTTTAGTTAGACTCTTGATGTGATTATTTCTTCTACAGCATTAGGCAATTCTTAATCCAAATCCTGCACTTCTAAGACATGACACTTCCTAGAACTAAAATAGAAAACTAGATGTAAAGTCACAGAGCCTAAACTAATCACTGGTAGGTTCAATTAGGTACTCAGTAAAATCAAAACATTGAAATCTGAGGTTTGTTGTGCAGACTTAAGGTAATACTTTTTTCCCTTTCTAAGTGATAAACACTAGAAGGTGGCTTGCTGAGATAACCTCCATTTTCTAAAGGACTCATCTAGCCCATTAAGAAATAGGGCAGAATTTTCTCCCTTTCCTTGACAGCCTCTTTGTTCTTATTGTATTGTTAACAATACTGTATTTTATTCATGTGAAGAGACACTCTACCACCAGGTTGCATCTACGGTTCCCTGCTGAGATATTACAATCATAAGAAATATGTTCCTTATCTAGGACAGTCGGCATGCTGGGTAAATGGTTAATGGGATTTGGGGAAACTAATTCATTTGTGTATCTACTAGCTTCCTCCTAGATCCTGTTTCTCTTAGTGTGTGCAAAGAGTAGGACCAAGTATAGGTCTTTCCACCCTTTGGCCAAACTTCCCATTAACTGGACTGTACTGGGGCCAGATGATTTCAAAATACAATATTAGCCTTTTCCCTTTTAGAATGAAACTCCAGTTCTGTACTGTAGCATGAAGTGCAAGGGGTAGAGACAAGAAACGGAGGGCCTCTGGAGTGCAGGAAGCATCCCACTCAGCCAGTGAGAAGTCCTCAGGAGTCCCTGATGCTTGAAGCATCCCCAAGATCCATGCTGAACTGAGTGTAACACACAAGAGGGTTAGAACACCGGTTTGAGACCCCAGTCCTCCAGTCATATTTATCCTATCTGGGTTTTGAAATGATCATTTCATTGTCTCTACAGAGACCAAGGCCTGCAATACTGGGATACAAATTCCTACTACAGGCATCTCTGAAGTTCTTTATTTGGCCTTGGAAATAAATAAATAAATAAATAAATAAATAAATAAATAAAATGTCTCTTTCTTATAAAAAAAAGTTTTGGTTTCTTATTAAAATAAATAAATAAATAAATAAATAAATAAATAAATAAATAAATAAATAAA